>CM033474.1:76078803-76236432 GCA_019447015.1 Hymenochirus boettgeri
GTCAATTTTTTTGTCAGCAAGCACTGTTAGCAATGTGCTTTCTAGGTGTTCTCCAGTGTGTGAGTGGATGGGAACAAACCCCAAAAATCTCTCCACAGGGACGTCTTTGTTGACGTAGCGTATTATAATGGCAAGTTGGTCTATATGACTTAGATCAGGAGTGGAGTCAACAATAACAGAAAAATACTTTGCATCATCCAGCTCTTTTACTATTGTGTCAACAACTTTCCCTCCCATAAGTTCTATAAACTCGTTAACTGTAGTTGAAGACATATAATTACTTACACCTCTCCCTGATCCTCCATACTTTTGAATGTGCTCATGGAGAAATGGATCAAATTGGGCAATGAGTTCTAAGCATCCAAGAAAGACTCCATTTTGTGGTGATCCAAATATCTCATCATTCCCACGAAAAGGTAATCCCCGTTGTCCAAGAAACTTTACAACAGCGACAACACGCCTTAACACTTCTCTCCAGTACTTTTGTTCATTTGCTGCTTGTGTGACCAGGGCATGATCGATTCGACAACTTGACTTTGCCCTTTGCATGAACTTAAAAACAGATGCACGATTCTCAATGGAGTTTTCATGTTCCATAATGCGTGCATTCGCATTCTTCCAGTCACTGAATCCTGATGATGTAAGGGCATATGAAGAAGGACCGTACAACTTGCAAGGTACACAGAAAACATTCCCTGTTGATTCTGAATATATAAGCCAGTCACGGGGAACTGCTTTATCATCCTTTCGTTTTCTCAAAAACAAATCTGGGCTCAGATATCTTGTGACACCAGCATTCATTCTTCTTGATGCTGAGAAATTTGTACAAGTGTTTTTTATAATATTTTGGGAAATGTATTCTCGCAGACCTTCTGACACATCACTTCCCCACTCAGCAGGATCATGAGAATAACTTATTATTCGATCCTGAATATTATCTGTTGGTAAATCTCCAGCATCATCACTGAAAATAGGTTCAGATATTTCCAAATGATGTATCTCTTCTGTGTAGGAAGGATGCTTCTGTATGGAGGTTCCCTGTCCAGCATCATCTTGATTACTTTGTGTCTGTATGGACTCGGACGTTCCCTCTTCAGCATCATCTAGATGACTTTCAGTTACCATGGAACTTGTCCCTGGAACTTCCTGGCTTTGTGGATGCAAGAAAGAATGCATTGACTTCTGCTGCTTTTCTTTTCCTTTTTCAGCATCTCTCTTCTTTTTTCGCTTCTGAGCGCCAGAAAGATGTTTGTACATCTCACAGAACAGACTATTTGAAAAGCAGTAACTCTGTTTTGATAGAAAATAAAGAGAATGGGCAAGGAAAAGTCAGGCTGAGTGTGCCAGGGTAAGAAGCAGATACACATCAATTTTATATTCATGTGTAACAACATACAGCAATGTCACTCATATCTAAACACTCCAGTAGCACCGTACATTACTATCATCCCTAAACAATATATATATACTGTATTTACTACCCAAGCATTATTATATTATACTGAAGCAACATACAATACAAAACATCTTTGCCACATCACCTAGCAACATATTATATGCCCCAAGCATTATCTCCACAAGATGTGCATCTTCATACATGAACTGACAAAAGGTAAGTCACTTTTGGGAATACCTTTGAGATACCTTTAATTAAATTGAAAACCAACAGTATGAAGTTTTCCCATAAGATCCCTACTGTTGGTTTTCAGTCTAATTTAATCTCTATGCAGTGAATGTAAGAAGTATTGTATTGGTTGTATAAAGACATACGTCCATCTAGTCCAACCTTTATACCCTACCCATAATGTCTGTATAACAGTTACATAGTAACATAGTATTGGAGGTTGTATAAAGACATACGTCCATCTAGTCCAGCCGCTAAGTCTGTTATCTACCAGAACCCCCAAATCTTTTTCCATTACAGATGCACTTAACACAGAGTTATTTATGGTGTAGGTGGCACAGGGATTATTAAATCCCAAATGCATCACCTTACATTTATCAACATTGAATCTCATCTGCCATTCTGCTGCCCATTTTGATAATCTATCTAGGTCTGCTTGCAGCACTTGCACATCATTGGAAGTTTCCAAAGCTCTGCATAATTTAGTGTCATCAGCAAACACAGAGACCTTGCTCTCAATGCCCCCTTCTAAGTCATTTATAAACAGATTAAACAGAAGCGGCCCCAGTACAGAACCCTGAGGAACTCCGCTTAGAACTTTAGCCCGCATAGATGTAGCTCCATTAACCACCACTCTCTGTTTGCGGTCCAATAACCAGTTCTCTATCCATGAACAAATGTTTTCTTCAAGGCCAACAGTCCTCAGTTTATACATTAGTCGCCTATGTGGCACAGTATCAAAGGCTTTTGCAAAATCCAAATATACCACATCCACAGCTGTGCCTGAATCTAACTTCTTACTCACTTCTTCATAAAAACCAATTAAATTTGTCTGGCATGATCTATTTCTCATAAATCCATACTGACTACTACTAATAAGATGATCTCTGGAGACAAAGTCAAGGATATGATCCCTTAACAAAGTTTCCATCACCTTCCCTACTACTGATGTTAGGCTTACAGGTCTATAGTTACCAGGCTGTGAACGACTACCTTTTTTGAATATTGGTATTACATTGGCTTTTTTCCAATCCAGCGGCACATCCCCAGACAAAAGCGAATCTGAAAAGATGAGACACAGTGGTCTTGCTAGAACTGAACTAAGCTCTTTTAAAATCCTAGGATGCAATCCATCTGGTCCTGGCGCTTTATTGATATTAACTTTGTCTAATTGATTCCGTACCATATCCTCTGTTATCCAATGTGAAAACTCTTCATTTCCTCCCTGCACATTGTTACAATCCCTACTGTAAGGATTCTCAACAGTAAAAACCGATGTAAAAAAACGGTTTAGCAGATTAGCCTTTTCGGCATCCTCTACAACCACCTCAGCTCCATTATTTAATGGTCCCACATTCTCAGTCCTCATTTTTTTACCATTTATATACTTAAAAAACATCTTGGGGTTGGACTTGCTTTGTTCGGCAATCCGTATTTCATTTTCTATTTTAGCTAGTTTAATTGCTTTCTTGCACTCTTTATTACAACTTTTGAAGTCCCTGTAAGCCTGTTCTGTGCCTTCTGCTTTCAAAATTTTAAAAGCCCTTTTCTTTTTTTCCATTTCCCTTTTTACCTGAGCATTAAGCCATGCAGGAGTGGACCTAATTTTTTTACACTTGTTTCCTAAAGGTACCGATTTGGAAATGTTATAGTTTAATATCCCTTTAAAAGTGGTCCACATCTGCTCAGTATCTTTACCTAGAAACAGTTCCCCCCAGTCTATGAGCAGGAGCGATTCCTTTAAAAGCATAAAATTAGCTTTCCTAAAGTTAAAAGTTTTTGTTAAGCCAGTGCACTTTAGTTTTCTGCAACCTATATTAAATGACACTATATCATGGTCACTATTCCCTAAGCTTCCCATTACCTTCATCTCCAAAATGAGCTCTGGGTTATTAGATATCACCAGATCCAACAACGCATTCTTTCTAGTAGGAACTTCTACCATCTGTGAAAGAAAATGCTCATATAGGAAATTTAAGAACTTTATACCTTTTAAGGTGCTGGCAGTTCCATTACTCCAATCTATTTCAGGGTAGTTAAAATCCCCCATAACCAGAACATGCCCCATACCAGCAGCCTTCGCCAACTGCATATGGAGATTCATTTCCACCTCTTCCCCGGCATTTGGCGGCTTATAACACACTCCAACAATTAATTTACCAATCTCTTTAAAACAGGAAATCGCTCAGAGCTAATCGCTCATGGGAAAGGCCTTAAATGAGGTTCAAAACCAACCAGAGCCAACAGGCCTCAGCCAATTTAAACCAATTAGTTACACCCCCATCCAATCAGAGAGAGAGAGAAAAAAAAAAAAACCCTTTCCTTTGTCTCCTACCAGCCCCCGCTCCACAGGTAACAGTGTTTTTTAAACACAAGTATTTGTTTTAGTAATCCAGTGCTTTGAGTTTACTCAAACAATTCCTACCACCTTATTCAAGCAGTAAGTAGTAAAAAAAAATAAAAATACACTAGTGATTAATTACTTACACAGGCACCCTCCTAGAAATAAATAGTGTTAGGTTAGTACATTTACTAGGCTGCAACCACAGTTAATAAACGCTTTAGTTTTTTAACGCTGTCAATTCTCTTAAAAACAGAAATAATCCCAGGGGATACAGTACATCACCCAATTAAAGGAACATCTATTAAATTTAGAGATTATGCCACATGTGTCAATCAGGGAGTGGTATATCTCCTAAAATGTCCATGCAGCTTAGGATATGTCGGACAGACTAAATGGGAAGTCAGAAGAAGGTTATCAGAGCATAAAGGTGCCCATACATCTATAAGATTTTACTTACCCGACCGAGCGCTCACGTGATGTTCGATCTTACATTCGGCCGACATGCGATTGCAAAATCCCATTCATTTTGCGATTGCATGTCGGTCGAATGTAAGATCGGGAGAAGCGGTTCCGGCAGGATCGAAGGAACATCGGGTGAGCGCTCGGTCGGGTAAGTAAAATCTTATAGATGTATGGCCACCTTAAGAGAGATATAAAATTGTATAAACCTAATGAGACAACACATGACACCCCGGTTGCAAGACATTTCTTTGAAAATAGACATAATGCTATGCAAGTTAAATGGCAGGTGTTAGAACTGGTCAAGCAATCTCTTAGAGGTCGAGACTATGCACAGCAACTCCTGCGATGAGAGCATTGGTGGATATATCATTTACAGACACTAAAATCTAAAGGGTTGAATGAGGAGTTTAAAAACCTACAATATAGGGAGTGTTTTTTTATTTGGTATAAATGTCTGTAAGATTGTGCTTTATATACCAATAATGTGACCTTTTGAAAGTGAGGGATGTTACTTGATACATTGTTCCAAAATTTCTCTAATTCACGAGTTATATGTATACAAGGGTGGATTGACATTGTTAAATTGTTACAAATGGTTAGCATCCTCATTTTCTCTTTGCAGATTATCTACGCAATCTAGTGGATTTATATATGAACTGGCCGCATTTTTCATTAAAAATTTAATTTCCTCAAAGTTTTTTATTAACTTAACAGTCAGATATGAAGTGAAATAATAATAATGACAAGAATATTGATTGGTTTTAAGTCACTTTATTATATTAGGCCACAACAATTTTTAATATATTGCTTCACATTAGTTTTTAGTAATCACAAAATATCTTTTATATATATATATATATATATAAAACAATTTTTTATGTAATTTTTTAGTAATTTAACACATAACTTTATATTTGTTTGATATATTACCATGTTTAGATCACTGATTGAGTTGGAATAGTTTAGGGTGTTTAGGTCGGGGGGGTCTCGGGACTTAAGCTTTAAATGAGTGATCATGCAATGCCGATACTAATATTCCAACTCCAGGAGCATGCCACCATTAGCACTTGGTATCACAGTAGCTTTGTCTGTCCCAAATCTAGCTAGTTATAGGCTGGTATCAGGTCTTATCAAGCTTCCTTGGGGTCTCCCATGGCATCCATAACAACTTTAGACTCTATAATCTTCACCCGTCCCTCCACCGATACCTACCCCTTATGTGGACATTGTTAAAATTGTAAAACACAGTACATGGTAAATGGCTGTCTCATACTCACGACCTCCATCCAAATCCAGATAAAGTTACCATCTCTTCCAATCTCTGCAGTGAGCTCCTCTACTTAACGGCCCTTCCGCCCAGCAAGAGACACCGACGCGCGTTTCGCACCCTTTCCAGACGCTTTGTCAGGGTATAGCGTCACTACTCCGGCACCTCCTTATATTCCCCTTTCTTAAGAATACCAATATTACACATAAGGGGTTATTCAATAAAAGTTCTTATCGTTTAAAATGGTGCTAATTTTGCCCCAACCAATCAGATGTTAGCTTTCAAATGTTACATAAGTTCTGATTGGTTGGGGCAAAATTAGCACCATTTTAAACGATAAGAACTTTTATTGAATCTCCCTGATAGTGTATTAAAGTTCCTATTTACACATTCTACTGTATCCTCGACTGTGCAAAATGGCTTACTCCCCAGTTTTGACAAAACAATACATATTAGCAATCCCAAAATATGATTACAGAAAACTTTATTTCTTTATTGAGTCCCACCAGACTCAAGGATTTCAGTTTTACTGTCCATTTTGCCTCATACTGGTACAATCTTTTATTCAGGTTGCCTCCTCTTTAAGGAGGCAACCTGAACTTTTAAGCCTTTAAAATTGCCCTGATACACCACCACCCCATGTTTGGCAATTTATTTCACCCCCTAGCCGCCATATTTCACCAATGGTAATGTTATGGTATCTGTATTCAACATATAAGGGCAAATATTACATTTTCCACATTCTCTGTTACCCTTTTTAGTGGCTTTATTTTACTCCATTTCACCTACTCCTAGCCACCTTTCCAACGTATTGTTACACCGTACATAATGACTTGGGCTCTGTCTTTCAAACTGCTTACCCTTCTGATACAAGAAAAGAAGAAACGTCACTGCATCAACCAGGAAAAGAACAAGAGAACTCTGGATAGGGCCTATGATTAAGGACCAGGAGGTCTGAAACGCGTCAGGCGTATTGTTAATAAAGCTGTGATTTCATTCATTCATGTTGTATCCGGAGTTCTCTTGTTCTTTTCCTGGTTGATGCAGTGCCGTTTCTTCTTTTGTTGTATCCGTGGGAATTGGTCTTAAGCGACGGACCTGGGGCACTCTGCACCTGGGTCACCAAGAAGCACGGGTAAGTCCCGAATATATATTGTTGAATTCCTACTGGAAGTGTTCTATCTTGCTATCTGGAGGAACGAAGGGTCTGGGGTTTCTTACACCCGGACCATCGCAATAAATAAGTAAGCATTATAAGCGTCACATTTCATGAGATTGGATTCTTATTGTTGATTATTCTGGCTGTTTTTACTAGGGTGGTTGCCAACTTTCCATCTAAGGGCCTTGTCATTTACAAGCCAATGCCAATGTTTGTTTACAATACATCGTACATCCTGCCATTGTTGGTTATATCTGGTTATCACTCTTAATTTAGAGTCTCCCATTGTCTTATTATGATGTAATAGTAATTTATCTGTAGGGGTTTACCATGCTCTCCTGAATCCCTTCTTGATTTCTGTGTTGGAATAACCTCATTCCTTAAATCTCTGGGTCATTTACTCTGATTGGTTCAGGAAATCATTGTCTGAACTGCAATTCCTGTGTAGTCTAAAAAATTCTCCTACAGGAATGGCTTTTATCTGATTTGAGGGGTGGTGACTATCGGCACGTAAAACTGCATTTACGCATGCGGCTTTTCTATAACCTTTGGTTATTACCTTCCCTGCCTTCTTACAAATGTCAACACCGAAGAAGCTGATCTTATCATGGTTCCACTCCATAGTTAGCCTGATGTTACTGGAGTTGATGTTGAGGCTATTGACAAAGGATTTTAGATCATCAGCAGTGCCCTTCCAGAGAATCAGTATGTGATCTACATACCTGAGCCATAGAAGGACATAGATAGCCTCGGACACTGTCACCTGCTCCCATCTCCCCAAATGGAGACACGCGTAAGTGGGGGCGCAAGTCGCCCCCATCGCTGTACCTCTAAATTGGTGATAGTGCCACCCATCAAACAAAAATAAATTGTTTTTAAGGACAAAATCCAAAAGTTTAATTGTGAATTCACTGTGAGCATCGTATTGTTTCCCTCTAGATTTTAAAAAATGTTCACAGGCCTCCAGGCCCACTGTGTGTGTGGGATGGACGAGTACAACACCTGTACATCTGGTGTGACGAGAAGAACCTCATTGTCCACCTCTATACCTTCCAGATGATGTGAAATATCACCGGTATCCTGTACATAAGAAGATAATGAGTACAAGAAGGGTTGCATAATTTGATCTACATATTGACTGATTCTTTCTGTCGGCCTGTCCATCCCAGACACAATGGGCCTGCCAGGAGGCCTTGTGACACTCTTATGAACTTTGGGGATTATTTAAAAGGTGGGACATCTTGGGGTGGGACATTAATAGTATAGGCAGCACAAGGATTTTTAAACTCCAAATTTGTCACCATAGATTTATTGAATCTCATCTGCTACTTTGTTGCCCATGTTGTATGTATAGTTTGTTTATAAAGCACCACTTGGGGACGCAGCGCTGTACAGTAACAAAATACAATAAAGTCATGCAAAGGGAACAAATACATAGATAGTTCAGTACATAAATATATACATTATATAAATAGAGCTTTGCCACAAGAGGAAAGGCAGCCCCTGCCACGTAGCGCTTACAATCTAGTTAGGTGGGTAACATATAGATACAATGGAATGGGTATAAGTGCTGGAGTGAGACGAATGCAGTGCAAATAAAACAATCATACACTGTGCTGGTTACCAGATAGGTAGGATGTAAGGATAGAATTAAAGCTGCTAATTGAGGTTTCTTGATGCATGTTATTAGCCAGCTGTTCTGGACACATGCATAAGCTAAGGGACATAAAGGAGTATTTTGCATATCTCTGCCCCTTACTCTGGGGAACCTGAGAGTAAGAAATTACTTTTTGTTTCTTACATTTTGTGGGCAATACTATTCATATAGCATGAGACTGCAAGATGCCTTCTGTTATAAGAAGGTGTTTCTCCATTTTTATGCTCAGTGGAGGGCTTTTTGCTCCTTTTGGCCCCTCTCTCCCTAAGCTTTCTAGCTGCCTTGTCGATATAAATCATGTAGCACAGTATCAAATGCATTTGCGAAATCAAAGTATACAATATCCATTGCTATGACAATCTAAATTTTAAAAAAATCAAGTTTGTTTCACAAGATCTACAATATTTCTCATGAATTAATGCTGATTACTTCTTATAACATCAGTCATTGAGACTGAAACATAATCCAGAATATGATCCCATAACAAAGTTTCCAGTTAGTTCCCCACCACTCACGTTAAACTTACAGGTCCTTTTGTTACCAGCTGTAAAGTACTTCCCTTTTTGAATATCAGGGGTGCCCAACCTAGTATTATCGGCACTTTAGCCACTAACCGGCCACTCCACAGGTCCGATACTGCTGATCACAGTGCCAGCTGGTGGATCAACGGTCCACCATTCATCCCCAGGGATTCTTATGAGTCCACAGTCCACATCCTGTTTAACCATCTTTGCCCCATAATATAATGGTCCCACGTTCTCTGTCCTCATCTTTTTACTACTAATATAAATCAGGTTTAGGCCATGTCCCTTTCTCTGCTCCCAACGAAGCAACACCTATTTGATATGTATTAGAGTGAGCAAGACAGGGGCAGTTGTTTGTTGGCCATGGCATCGAACATTTTTCTGTCACACGCTCGGCCAATCCTGTCATTTATCTGTACTGTGTGTACCCAGCTTTATCTGTAAAAGGAATTGTTTGTGGATCCGCTATCTCCTTTCTTGATCATCATCTAATACATTTTTGTTAGTCAATATAGTGTATTACTACAATGATTGTAAACAAATTGATTCCAATATACACTGTAAAGTTCAAAAAATATGGGTATTTACAACATTATGGCCAACATTAAGAACACAGGTGTGCCACAAAAATACTGGCAATGCAAAGTGCGATATATAGTGATATGGTGATATTCAGTGATACGGTAATATATAGTGATATGGTGATATTTAGTGATATATAGTGATATGGTGATAGTGATATTATAGTATTCAGTGATATATAGTGATATTATGGTTATATATAGAGATATGTGATATTCAGTAATATGGTGATATATACTGATATGGTGATATTCAGTGATATGGTGATATTCAGTGATATGGTGATATATAGTGATATGGTAGTATTCAGTGATATGGTGATATTCAGTGATATGGTGATATATAGTGATATGGTGATATATAGTGATATGGTAGTATTCAGTGATATGGTCATATATAGTGATATGGTGATATTCAGTGATATGGTGATATTTAGTGATATGGTACTATTCAGTGATATGGTGATATTTAGTGATATGGTGATATTTAGTGATATGGTGATATTCAGTGATATGGTGATATTTCGTGATATGGTGATATTCAGTGATATGGTGATATATAGTGATATGGTGATATTCGGTGATATGGTGATATTTAGTGATATGGTGATATTCAGTGATATGGTGTGATATGGTGATATTCAGTGATATGGTGATATTCAGCGATATGGTAATATTTCGTGATATGGTGATACTCAGTGATATATAGTGATATTATGGTGATTTATAGTATATTTATTAATCCATAACACTCTAATAAGTGAAAAGGTCCTGTGCTTCCTACTGTTCTGTCTACCACTTTTATTACAAACTGTGACAAGCTAGAGGGGTAGATCAGGTTCTATTAGTGCAAACAAGGATTCCAGGAAAGGGTCCATGTATTTCCCTAATGGATATTCCGGTTTACACAGCGATGGGATGTTTCCCTCTAGTGACAGTCAGTGCCATACAGCAGGTGTCAGGTCCCTTCCCCTGTGATTAAGTCCCGCCCATGTCCTACAGTTCTCTCTCTCTCTCTCTCTCTCTCTCTCTCAGCAAAGCCTCGGCAGTTTCAGTTTGTAGTTGGATACAGGGTCAGCACCGTATAGCGACAAGCAGGGGTTTCACTGGGACACAGAACATCTGCAGGGTAAGTGAATATCACCACACACACTGTCACATGTCACACTCACACTGCTCTCTAGGTTAAAGTGCAGGAGGTGTGAAACTCAGTTGGGCAGTTGTCTTTGTCCATAGGGATTGTAGTTTGTTTACTTCTGGATGTGCTGTAGTTTTAGGGATCAGGTAAAAAGCTACACAGGCTGTAAATAATTTGACACCCCAATGGGCAACTTATACAGAGGGAAACATACATTAATGTAGGAAACAGGAAAAGCAACTTTAAAACTTGAAAGAGGTTTCTGCCAAGACATGAAGAGCATACAGCTAAATAATCATCCATAACCTATCATACCCTGTTAGACCCTGGGTACAGCATACAGCTAAATAATAACTCATAACCTGCATTACCCTGTTAGACCCTGGTACAGCATACAGCTAAATAATAATTATAACCTAGCATACCCTGTTAGACTCTGGTACAGCATACAGCTAAATAATAACTCATACCTAGCATACCCTTAGACTCTGTGTACAGCATAACAGCTAAATAATAACTCATAACCTAGCATACCCTGTTAGACCCTGGGTACAGCATACAGCTAAATAATAACTCATAACCTAGCATACCCTGTTAGACCCTGGTACAGACATACAGCTAATAATAATTCATAACCTAGCATACCCTGTTAGACTCGTGTACAGCATACAGCTAAATAATAACTCATAACCTAGCATACCCTGTTAGACCCTGGGTAAGCATACAGCTAATAATAACTCATAACCTAGCATACCCTGTTAGACCTTGGTACAGCATACAGCTAAATAATAATTCATAACCTAGCATACCCGTTAGACCCTGGGTACAGCATACAGCTAAATAATAACTCATAACCTAGCATACCCTGTTTAGAACCCTGGGTACAGCAACAGCTAAATAATAATTCATAACCTAGCATACCTACCCTGTTAGACCCTGGTCAGCATACAGCTAAATAATAACTCATACCTAGCTATACATACCCTGTTAGACCCTGGTACAGCATACAGCTAAATATCATCTCATAACCTAGCATACCCTGTTAGACCCTGGTACAGCATACAGCTAATAATAATCATAACCTAGCATACCCTGTTAGACCCTGGTACAGCATACAGCAAATAATACTTCATAACCTATGCATACCCTGTTAGACCCTGGGTACAGCATACCGCTAAATAATAATTCATAACCTAGCATAATCTGTTAGACCCTGGGTACAGCATACAGCTAATAATAATTCATAACCTAGCATACCCTGTTAGACCCGGGTACAGCATACAGCTAAATAATAACTCATAACTAGCATACCCTATTAGACCCTGGGTACAGCATACAGCTAAATAATAAAAATTAATAACCTAGCATACCCTGTTAGACCCTGTGTAGTACAGCATACAGCTAAATAATAATCATAACCTGCATACCCTTAGACCCTGGTACAGCATACAGCTAAATAATAATTCATAACCTCATACCCCTGTTAGACCTGGTACAGCATACAGCTAATAATAATAATTCATAACCTAGCATACCCTGTAGACCCTGGTACAGCATACAGCTAAATAAAACTCATAACCTAGCATACTATCTGTTAGACCCTTGGGTACAGCATAAGCTATAATAATAACTCATAACTAGCATACTGTTAGACCCTGGGAGTCAGCATAACGCATACCCTTCTAGACCATTGGGTACAGCATACAGTAATCTAAATAACCAAACCTAGCATACCCTGTAGACCCTGGCAGATACAGCATTACCTGCGTCCCTACAACCAACGGACAGTACAGCTACCCTGTTAGACCCTGAGTACAGGCATACAGCTAAATAATAATTCATAACCTAGCTACACTGTAGACCCTGGTACAGCATACAGCTAAATAATAATTCTAACCCAGCATACCCTGTTAGACCCTGGGAAGATACAGCTACCCGTTGACCTGGGACAGCATACAGCTAAAATAATAATTATAACCTAGCATACCCGTTAGACCCTGGGTACAGCATACAGCTAAATAATAATTCATAACTTAGCATACCTGTTAGACCCTGGGTACAGCATACAGCTAATAATAATTCAAACCTAGCGATACCCTGTTAGACCCTGGGTACAGCCTACAGCTAAATAATAATAATTCATAACCTAGCATACCCTGTTAGACACTGGGTACAGCATACAGCTAAATAATAATTCATAACCTAGCATACCCTGTTAGACCCTGGGTACAGCCTACAGCTAAATAATAAATTCATACCTAGCATACCCGTTAGACCTGGGTACAGCATACAGCAAATATAACTCATAACAGCAACCTGTTAGACCCTGGGTACACGCATAGCCTACATAAATAACTCATAACCTAGCCCCATACCCTGTTATAGGACCCTGGGACAGTATAACTAGCATACCCTGTTAGACCCGGGTACAGCATACAGCTAACTAATAAATTCATAACCTAGCATAACCCTGTTAGACCCTGGGTACAGCATACAGCTAAATAATATTCAAACCTAGCCATACCCTGTTAGACCCTGGGTACAGCTAAAGCTAAATAATAATTCATTACCTACCTATCATACCTGTTAGACCCGGGGTCAGCATTCATACAGCTAAATAATAATTCATAACCTAGCATACCCTGTTAGACCCTGGGTACAGCATACAGCTAAATATAATACATAACCTAGCATACCCTGTTAGACCTGGTACAGACATACAGCTAAATAATAATTCATAACCTAGCATACCCTGTTTAGACCTGGGTTACACGTATGACAGCAAAACTAAATTTCATATCACTAGGCATTACCCTGTTCAAGCCACTGGGTACAGATTACAGCTAAATCATCATCAATTCAGAACCTTTTGAGCATACCCTGTTTAGACCTCGGGTACACATCACTTATACAAATATAATCAACTACAACTGTTAGAACAGGGTACGCATACAGCTTTAAACTATATAGACCACCTGATCACACTGGGCATAACAGCATACTTGTAGACGCAGTGGACAAATAACATCCTACCATTTATACCGTGCGTATCCAGCATACAGCTAAATAAAATAATCTATAACTAGCATACCCTTGTTGACCTGGGTACAGCATACAGCTAAATAATAACTCATAACCTAGCATACCCTGTTAGACCCTGGGTACAGCATACAGCATACCCTGTTAGACCCTGGGTACAGAATACAGCATACCCTGTTAGACCCTGAGTACAGCATACAGCTAAATAATAATTCATAACCTAGCATACCCTGTTAGACCCTGGGTACAGCATACAGCTAAATAATAATTCATAACCTACCATATCATACCCTGTTAGACCCTGGGTACAGCATACAGCTAAATACAGCTATTCATAACCTAGCATACCCTGTTAGACCCTGGGTATAGCATACAGCTAAATAATAATTCATAACCTTGCATACCCTGTTAGACCCTGGATACAGCATACAGCTAAATAATAATTCATAACCTAGCATACCCTGTTAGACCCTGGGTACAGTAATACAGCTAAATAATAATTCATAACCTAGCATACCCTGTTAGACCCTGGGTACAGCATACAGCTTTAGCTGTATCTGTACCCAGGATATGATATGGTAGGGATAGTTGTGTATTTAGCTGTATGCTGTACCCCAGTTTATGATATGGAGGTTTGATAGTTGTATTTAGCTGTATAGCTGTACCCAGGGTCTAACAGGGTATGCTAGGTTATGAATAGTTGTATTAAGCTGTAGCTGTACCCAGGTCTAAGAGGTTGCTAGGTTATGATTATTATTTAGCTGTATACTGTACCAGGGTCTACAGGGTTGCTAGTTATGATTATTATTTAGCTGTATGCTGTATCCAGGGTCTAACAGGGTATTCAGGTTATGATTATTATTTAGCTGTATGCTATACCAGGTCTAACAGGGTAGGCTAGGTTATGATAATGTATTTAGCTGTATGCTGTACCCGGGTCTACCGGTATGATATGGTAGGTATAATTATTATTTAGCTGTATGCTGTACCCAGGGTCTACAGGGTATGCTAGGTTATGATTATTATTTAGCTGTATGCTGTACCAGGGTCTAACAGGGTATGGTATTCTGTACCCAGGGTCTAACAGGTATGCTGTATGCTGTACCCAGGGTAACAGGTATGCTAGGTTATGAATGAGTTATTATTTAGCTGTATGCTGTACCCAGGTGTCTAAAAGGTATGCTAGGTTATTAATTATTATTTAGCTGTATGCTGTACCCAGGGTCTAACGGTATGCTAGGTTATGAATTATTATTTAGCTGTATTACTGTACCCAGGGTCTAACAGGGTATGCTAGGTTTTATATTATTATTTAGCTGTATGCTGTACCCAGGGTCTAACAGGGTATGCTATTTATGATATTATTTAGCTGTATGCTGTACCCAGGGTCTAACAGGGTATGCAGTTATGATTATTATTTAGCTGTATGCTGTACCCAGGGTCTAACAGGGTATGTAGGTAGGTATGAATTATTATTTAGCTGTATGCTGTACCCAGGGTCTAACAGGGTATGCAGGTTATGAATTATTATTTAGCTGTATGCTGTACCCAGGTCTAACAGGGTTTGCTAGGTTATGAATTATTTAGTCTTGCAGGCGTACCAGGGTCTAACGAGGTATGCTGTATCTGTACCCAGGGTCTAACAGGGTATGCTAGGTTATGAGTTATTATTTAGCTGTATGCTGTACCCAGGGTCTAACAGGGTATGCTAGGTTATGAGTTATTATTTAGCTGTATGCTGTACCCAGGGTCTAACAGGGTATGCTAGGTTATGAATTATTATTATTTAGCTGTAGGCTGTACCCAGGGTCTAACAGGGTATGCTAGGTTATGAATATTATTTAGCTGTATGCTGTACCAGGTCTAACAGGGTATGCTAGGTTATGAGTTATTATATTAGCTGTATGCTGTACCCAGGGTCTAACAGGTATGCTAGGGTTATGAATTATTTTAGCTGTATGCTGTACCAGGTCTAACAGGGTATGCTATTATGAATTATTATTTAGCTGTATGCTGTACCCAGGGTCTAACAGGGTATGCTAGGTTATGAATTATTATTTAGCTGTATGCTGTACCCAGGGTCTAACAGGGTATGCTGTATGCTGCACCCAGGGTCTAACAGGGTATGCTAGGTTATGAGTTATTATTTAGCTGTATGCTGTACCAGGGTCTAACAGTTGATCTAGGTTATGAATTATTATTTAGCTGTATGCTGTACTCAGGGTTCTAAACGGTATGCGTGTACCCTGGGTTAACAATTCTTCCCCGGCCTGTCCATCCCAGACACAATGGCCTGCCAGGAGGCCTTGTGACACTCTTATGAATTTGGGGATATTTAAAAGGTGGGACATCTTGGGGTGGAGACTTAATAGTATAGGCAGCACAAGATTTTTAAACTCCAAATTTGTCACCATAGATTTATTGAATCTCATCTGCTACTTGTTGCCCATGTTGTATGTATAGTTTGTTTATAAAGCACCACTTGGGGACGCAGCGCTGTACAGTAACCAAAATACAATAAAGTCATGCAAAGGGAACAATCAATAGATAGTTCAGTACATAATTATACATTATATAAATGAGCTTTGCCACAAAAGGAAAGGCAGCCCCTGCCCACGTACGCTTACAATCTAGTTAGGTGGGTAACATATAGATACAATGGAATGGGTATAAGTGCTGGAGTGAGACGAATGCAGTGCAAATAAAACAATCATACACTGTGCTGGTTACCAGATAGGTAGGATGTAAGATAGAATTAAACTGCTAATTGAGGTTTCTTGATGCATGTGTTATTAGCCAGCTGTTCTGACACATGCATAAGCTAAGGGACATAAGGAGTATTTTCATATCTCTGCCCCTTACTCTGGGGAACCTGAGAGTAAGAAATTACTTTTTTGTTTCTTACTTTTGTGGGCATACTATTCATATAGCATGAGACTGCAAGATGCTCTTCTGTTATAAGAAGGTTTTCTTCTCCATTTTATGCTCAGTGGAGGGCTTTTTGCTCCTTTTGGCCCCTCTCTCCAAGCTTTCCTACTGCCTGTCGATAAATAATCATGTAGCACAGTATCAAATGCATTTGCGAAATCAAAGTATACAATATCCATTGCTATGACAATCTAAATTTTAAAAAAATCAAGTTTTTTCACAAGATCTACATAATTTCTCATGAATTAATGCTGATTACTTCTTATACATCAGTCATGGAGACTGAAACATAATCCAGATAATGATCCCATAACAAAGTTTCCAGTTATTTCCCCACCACTCACGTTAAATTACAGGTCCTTTTGTTACCAGCTGTAAAGTACTCCTCCTTTTTGAATATCAGGGTGCCACACCTAGTATTATCGGCACTTAGCCACTAACCGGCCACCTCCACAGGTCCGATACTGCTGATCACAGTGCCAGCTGGTGGATCAACGGTCCACCAATCACCCCAGGATTCTTATGAGTCCACATCCACATCCTGTTAACCTCTTTGCCCCATAATATAATGGTCCCACGTTCCTGTCCTCTCATCTTTTTTTTACTACTAATATAATCAGGTTTAGGCCATGTCCCTTTCTCTGCTCCCCAACGAAGCAACACCTATTGATATGTTATTAGAGTGAGCAAGACAGGGCAGTTGTTTGTTGGCCATGGCAGCGAACATTTTTCTGTCACACCTCGGCCAATCCTGTCATTATTATCTGTACTGTGTACCCAGCTTTATCTGTAAAAGGAATTGTTTGTGGATCCGCTATCTCCTTTCTTGATCATCATCTAATACATTTTTGTTAGTCAATATAGTGTATTACTACAATGATTGTAAACAAATTGATTCCAATATACACTGTAGTTCATAAAATAGGGTATTTACAACATTATGGCCAACATTAAGAACACAGGTGTGCCACAAAAATACTGGCAATGCAAAGTGCGATATATAGTGATATGGTGATATTCAGTGATACGGTAATATATAGTGAATGGTGATTTTAGTGTTATAGTGATATGGTGATAGTGATGTATGTATTCAGTGATATATAGTGATATTATGGTTATATATGAGATATGTGATATTCATTATATGGTGATATATACTGATATGTGATATTCAGTGATATGGTGATATTCAGTGATTGGTGATATATAGTGATATGGTAGTATTCATGATATGGTGATATTCAGTGATATGTGATATATAGTGATATGGTGTATATAGTGATATGGTAGTATTCAGTGTATGGTCATATATAGTGATATGGTGATATTTAGTGATATGGTGATATTCGTGATATGGTGATTTCGTATGGTGATATTCAGTGATATGGTGATAGTAGTGATGGTGATATTCGGTGATATGGTGATATTTAGTGATCTGGTGATTTCATGTATATGGTGTGAAATGGTGATATTCATGTGATATGTGATATCCGATATGGTAATATTCGTGATATGGTGATACTCAGTGATATATAGTGATATTATGGTGATTTATAGTATATTTATTAATCCATAACACTCTAATAAGTGAAAAGGTCCTGTGCTTCCTACTGTTCTTGTCTACCATTACAAACTGTGACAAGCTAGAGGGTAGATCAGGTTCATTAGTGCAAACAAGGATTCCAGGAAGGGTCCATGTATTTCCCAATGGATATTCCGGTTTACACAGCGATGGGATGTTTCCCTCTAGTGACAGTCATGGCCATACAGCGTTGTCAGGTCCCTTCCCTGTGATTAAGTCCCGCCCATGTCCTACAGTTCTCTCTCTCTCTCTCTCTCTCTCTCTCTCTCTCTCTCAGCAAAGCCTCGGCAGTTTCAGTTGTGTAGTTGGATACAAGTCAGCACCGTATAGCGACAAGCAGGGGTTTCACTGGGACACAGAACATCTGCAGGGTAAGTGAATATCACCACACACACTGTCACATGTCACCTCACACTGCTCTCTGGTTAAGTGCGGAGGTGTGAAACTCAGTGGGCAGTTGTCTTTGTCCATAGGGATTGTAGTTTGTTTACTTCTGGATGTGCTGTAGTTTTAGGGATCAGTAAAAAGCTACACAGGCTGTAAATAATTTGACACCCCAATGGGCAACTTATACAGAGGGAAACATACATTAATGTAGGAAACAGGAAAAGCAACTTTAAACTTGAAAGAGGTTTCTGCCAAGACATGAAGAGCATACAGCTAAATATCATCCATAACCTATCATACCCTGTTAGACCCTGGTACAGCATACAGCTAAATAATAACTCATAACCTAGCTACCCTGTTGACCCTGGATACAGCATACAGCTAAATAATAATTCATAACCTAGCATACCCGGTTAGACCCTGGGTACAGCATACAGCTAAAATAACCATAACCTCTCATACCCTGTTGACCTGGTTACAGCATACAGCTAAATAATAACTCATAACCTAGCATACCCTGTTAGACCCTGGGTACCGCATACAGCTACATAATAATTCATAACCTAGCATACCCTGTTAGACTCGTGTACAGCATACAGCTAATATAACTCATAACCTAGCATACCCTGTTAGACCTGGGTACAGCATACAGCTAATTACTCATAACCTAGCATACCCTGTTAGACCCTGGTACAGCATACAGCTAAATAATAATTCATAACCTAGCATACCCTGTTAGACCCTGGGTACAGTAAATAACGCTAAATAAAATTCATAACCTAGCATACCCTGTTAGACCCTGGGTACAGCATACAAGCTAAATAATAATTCATAACCTAGCATACCCTTTTTAGACCCTGGGTACACATCCAGCTAAATAATACTCATAACCTAGCATACCCTGTTAGACCCTGGGTACAGCATACAGCATACCCTGTTAGAAACCCTGGGTACAGAATACAGCATACCCTGTTAGACCCTGAGTACAGCATACACAGCTATAATAATTCATAACCTAGCATACCCTGTTAGACCCTGGGTACAGCATAACAGCTAAATAAAATTTCATAACCTACCATATCATACCCTGTTAGACCCTGGGTACAGCATACAGCAAATACAACTATTCATAACCTAGCTACCCTGTTAGACCCTGGGTATAGCATACAGCTAAATAATAATTCAAACCTGCATACCCCTGTTAGACCCTGGATACAGCATACAGCTAAATAATAATTCATAACCTAGCATACCCTGTTAGACCCTGGGTACAGTAATACAGCTAAATAATATTCATAACCTAGCATACCCGTTAGACCCTGGTACAGCATACAGCTTATACAACTATTCATAACCTAGCATACCCTTTAGACCCTGGGTACGCAAACAGCTTAATACAACTATCATAACCTTCCATATCATAAACTGGGTACAGCATACAGCTAAATACAACTATCCCTACCATATCATATCCTGGGTACAGCATACAGCTAAATACAACTATTCATAACCTAGCATACCCTGTTAGACCCTGGGTCGGATACAGCTAAATACAACTAGCCCTACCCTACCATATCATACCCTTGGTACAGCATACAGCTAAATACAACCATCCCTACCATATCATACCCTAGGTACAGTATACAGCTAAATAAAACTGTCCCTACCCTACCATATGATACCCTGGGTACAGCATACAGCTAAATACAACTATCCCTACCATATCATACCCTGGGTACAGCATACAGCTAAATACAACTATTCATAACCTAGCATACCCTGTTAGACCCTGGGTACAGTATACAGCTAAATACACTATCCCATACCCTACCATATGATCCCTGGGTACAGCAACAGCTAAATACACTATCCCTACCATATCATACCCTGGGTACAGCATACACTAAATACAACTATCCCTACCATATCATATCCTGGGTACACATACAGCTAAATACAACTATCATAACCTAGCCGTATTTAGCTGTATGCTGTACCAAGGGTATGATATGGTAGGGTAGGGCTAGTTGTATTTAGCTGTATCCTGTACCCAGGGTCTAACAGGGTATGCTAGGTTATGAATAGTTGTATTAAATTAATTCATAACCTAGCTACCCTGTTAGAACCCTGGTACAGCATCCAGCTAATAATAACTCATACCTAGCATACCCTGTTAGACCACACATGGGTAACAGCATACAGCTAAATATAATGCATAACCTAGCATACCTGTTAACCCTTGGTACAGCATACAGCTAAATATAACCATAACCTAGCATACCCGTTAGAACCCTTGGTACAGCATACCGCTAAATAATCATCCATACCTAGCATACCCTGTTAGACCCCTGTTGTACAGCAGCCGCTAATAATAACTCAATAACTAATCAGACCCTGTTGCCACCCTGGGAACCGCATCAACTAAATAATAACTCATAACCTAGCATACCCTGTTAGACCCTGTACAAGCATACAGCTAAATATAATTCAATAACCAAGCATAATCTGTTTAGACCCTGGTACAGCCTACAGCTAAATACTTAATTACTAAGACTACATAATCCTGTTAACCCGGGTCAACAGCATACGCTAATAATAACTCATAACCTAGCATAACCCTTATCTCCCCTGGGTAAGCCTACAGCTAAATAATAAGCATTACAAACCTAGCATACCCTGTTAGACCCTTGGTACAGCATACAGCTTTAATATAACTCATAACCTCGCATCCCCTGTTAGACCCTGGTACAGCAATACAGCTAAATAATAATTCATAACCTAGCATACCCTGTTAGACCCTTTGTACGCATACAGCTAAAGTATAATAATTCTAATAACCTAGCATACCCTGTGACCTGGTGTACAGCAACAGCGAAATAATAACTCCATAACCTAGCATACCCTGGTAGACCCTGGTAACAGCAACGCTAAATAATAACTCATAACCGTCATACCCGGTTAGACCCTGTGCAGCATACAGCATAACCCTTTTAGACCATGGGTACAACAACAGCTAATAATCCTCACCTATAGCATACCCTGTTGACCCTTGTACAAGCATACCTTGTTTAGACCCGGTACACATACCCTGTTGACCCTGAGTACCCAACAGCTAAATAATAATCTACCTAGCTTACAACTGTTAGACCCTGAGTACACCTACAGCTAAATATAATTCTAACCTAGCATATACCCTGTTTAGACCCTGGGAACAGATACAAGCATACCCGTTAGACCCTGGGTACAGCACCTCTAATATAATTCATAACCCCCGCAGACCCTGGTAGACCCTGGTACAGCATACAGCTAATAATAATTCATACTTACCTACCCGTTAGACCCTTGGTACAGCATACAGCTAAATATAATTCATAACCTACAGACCTGTTAGCACCCTGGGTACAGCCACAGCTAAATAATAATAATTCACTACCGAGCATCCCTGTTAAGACAACTGGGTACAGCACAGCAAACATATTCATAACCTAGCCTACCCTGTTAGACGCCTGGGTACAGCCTACCTCTAATAATAATAATTCTACCTAGCATACCCTGTTAGATACCTGGGTACAGCATACAGCTAATAATAACCATAACCTCATACCTGTTAGACCCTGTTACGCATTACAGCTAAATAAATAACTCATAACCTAGTCATACCTGTTAGACCCTGGGTACAAGTATACAGCATAATCATACCCCGAGATAGACCCTGGTAGTCGCATACAGCTAAATAATAATCATCACAACCTAGCAACCCTGTTATACCCTGGGTACAGCATACAGCTATAATAATCATAAACCTAGCATACCCTGTTAGACCCTGGGTACAGCATACAGCTAAATATAAATTCATACCTACCTATCATAACCCTGTTAGACCCTGGGTACAGCTACAGCTAAATAATAATTCAATACCTAGCATCACCCTGTTAGACCCTGGGTAAAGCATACAGCTAAATATCTCATAACCTAGCATACCCTTTTAGACCCTGTACAGCATACAGCTAAATAATAATTCATAACCTAGCATACCCTGTTAGACCCTGGGTACAGTATACAGCTAAATAATAATTCATAACCTAGCATACCTTGTTAGACCCTGGGTACAGCATACAGCTAATAATAATTCATAACCTGATCATACCCTTTTAGACCCTGGGTACAGCCATACGCTAAATAATAATCATAACCTAGCATACCCTGTTTAGACCCTGGGTACAGCATACAGCAGACCTGTTAGACCCTGGGTACAGAATACAGCATAACCCTGTTAGACCCTGATTACAGCATCCAGCTCTAATAATATTCTAACCTAGCATACCCTGTTAGACCCGGGTACAGCATACAGCTAATAATAATGCATAACCTACCATATCATACCCGGTTAGACCCGGGTACAGCATACAGCTAAATAACTATTCATAACCTAGCATACCCTGTTAGACCCTGGGTATAGCATACAGCTAAATATAATTCATAACCTTGCATACCCTTGTTAGACCCTGGATACAGCATACAGCTAAATAATAATTCATAACCTAGCATAACTGTTGACCCTGGGTACAGTAACAGCTATAATAATTCATAACCTAGCATACCCTGTTAGACCCTGGGTACAGCATCCAGCTTAATCACTATTCATAACCTAGCATACCCTGTAGACCCTGGGTACAGCAACAGCTTAATAACAACTATTCATAACTCCATATCATAACTGGGTACAGCATACAGCTAATACAACTATCCCTACCATATCAATATCCAATCCTGGTACAGCATACAGCTAAATACAACCTATTCATAACTAGCATACCCTGTTTATAACCCTGGGTACAGTACAGCTAAATACAACTGCCCTACCTACCATATCATACCCTTGGTACGCATACAGCTAATACAACCATCCTACCACATATCATACCCTAGGTACAGTATACAGCTAAAAACACTGTCCCCTACCCTACCATATGATACCCTGGTACGAGCATACCGCTAAATACAACTATCCCTACATATCATACCCTGGGGTACAGCATACAGCTAAATACAACTATCCCTACCATATCATATCCCCTGGGTACAGGCATACAGCTAAATACAACTATTCATAACCTAGCATACCCTGTTAGACCCTGGGTACAGTATACAGCTACAATACACTATTCATAACCTAGCATACCCTGTTAGGACCCTGGTACAGTAATACAGCTAAATCAACTATCACCTACCCTACCATATTCATACCCTGGGTACAGCATACAGCTAATACAACGATTCCTACCCTACCCACCACCATACCCTGGGTACAGCACAGCTAAACACAACTATCCCTAACTACCATATATACACTGGATACAGAATATAGCTAAATACAACTATCCCTACCCTATCATATCATACCCTGGGTACGCATACAGCTAAATACAACTATTCATAACCTACCTATCATACCCTGGATACAGCAACAGCTTAATACAACTTTTCCGTCCCTACCATCATCTACCCTATGCATCATACAGATAAATACAACTATTCCTACCCTAACCCTACCACCCATACCCTGGGTACAGCATACAGCTAAATCAACTAATTTATACCCTACCATATCATACCCTGGGTACAGCATACAGCTAAATACAACTATCCCCTACCCACATATCATACCATGGGAATAGTATGCAGCTGTACAGCTAAATACAACATCCCTACCCTACCTATATCTACCCGTGTACAATCATACAGCTAAATACAACTTTCCTACCCTAACCTACCACCCATACCCTGGGTAACAGCATCAGCTAACATACATACACCTACCCTAACTATACATACTCTGGTACAACATACAGCTAAGAACAACTACTTCCTACTCTTACTTTGTTGTTTGAATTTATTTATTGTATTTTATACTATTACCCTATTATACCCTGGAAACAGTGTACAGCATTCCTTCCCTTCCATGCCCTTTCATACCCTGGGACCTGGACAATGAGTTTACACATGAATAGATGATTTCTTAAATGTTTAATATCTTTTATATGTTTTTGTTCCGGGGGGAAAATTCAGGAACCTGTTATTCCCCAACCCCCCCCCCCCCCCCACATACACACAGACGGCAGGCTCACACCCCTGTCAGTGGGAGAGATATAAACGGACTTGAAATCAGTTATGGAATGAGAGGAACAAGACCTGTGCCAACCAGCACAAAGAAATGGAAAGATATTTAGGCTAGGCCACACTACACACCGTTTTTTCGCACGCAATCGCGATTGCTCGTGCCATTTTTTTTTTAATGAAATCGCTGAAACGCAAAAATTCCTGCGATTTCCAATGCGTTGCGTTTGCGATTACGATTCGTATTGGAAGCGCATGCGATCAAAATTTTTAATAGCAATCGCATGCGCTTCCATAATCGGAAAAACCCACATATAGGGTTAGGCCCACAGTGCCTCTAAAAGCGCACACTAGTGTGGACCAATTGGATTGTGGCTGTGACTGTTGAGCGGAGCGCATCGATCACCATTTTTGGTGCGATTTTCATTCTCTGAAAATGACAGGATCATTAGTGGGCACCAAACATGCACCACACTAAGGCCACACAAGTGAATTCATTGCACGCGCAATCACACATGTTTAGTTGATGCCCCCTTGCGCGTATTCTCTATAATTTCGGGAATCGGCACATTCGAATCACACCAAAAATGGGGATAGCATGTTAGTCAATGATCACGCGTTAAAATGCCCGGATGTTCCTAACTCTAAGCTGAGGGCTACACATCAACACAATGTGTACGTCGTGAATGGCACAAAAGCAATGTTGCGTCTGCAATTCTGACAATATTCCATTGGATGGCATGCAATTTGCAAAAAAATGGTGATCGCATGCGCTCCGAAAACCCACATTGTGTTAGCCTGGCATGTGTTTTCTCATGCACTAATTAATAGCAAACCCGATCGTAAGCGATTGGTTGGCCTAGTTATCAGCCTAACCTGTTATAAACATCAGGTTGTAGATTTTCAGTAATTCAGACAATAGCGCATTTTTTGTGTAAGACTGGTCTGTTGGTGCCCACCAGAAACCTGACACTAGAGGCCCACCTAACATTTCATATTTTTTTACTATCATACTACTATATATGTATAAAGCATTTGTTTCCTGATATCCTAGGTACAAGGATTTTTATATATTAGATATGTACCTGGGTATTCAGCCTTTCTCCCCTATATATTTTTATAGAGCGTCGTTCCCTGGTTTATGATCAGGTATATCCTTTACTTGGCTGTAATGTATTCCACAAAGTTAGATTCACTCTGCCGTAATATGTTTAGATACAGCGGGAGGTTTGAAAATGTTTGACGTCACGTTAGTATTGACGCCACTCCAATACTGTAGAGGATGAGGAATAGGAGTTTATTCAGTCTCTAAAATAGACCAATAGTAGGTTTCGTATTGCGATCATCATGGCAATATAATGTGTGCTATGATGTCACATCCCCTGTTAAAAAGTCCCTGAATTGGACGAAATGCGTAAAGCTTGTACTGTTTAGTACTGTTTAGCTTGTACTGTTTAATCTCTCCTGTGTCTGTCTGCCATCTGATGGGCTGAGTATATTCCACCATTTCGGGCTTTTCAATATTTGTGTGATCTGCCATCGGTCTGTGACTTCCTTGTCCTCATGCCTTGATGTTTAGAATAAATACTTTATATGACCTGGGGTACTGGTGTGCTGCTAGCTTATTTATATTTAAGATTATTTTGGGCTATATCATATTGTGTGGCTAATTAATCTAGCACTTTGTTTAGTCACTATGCTATGCTATTATTATTATATTTTTGTAAGTGTGTGAGTGAGTGGATATACCGGTTAATCATTGTTATTTAAACTGTATTGAAAATATTGCCAGCAGAAACATGGGATGTGTTTTTTAATTGATTTTTGCACTGATTCATTGCCTGTTCTAGTGGCTTTCCACACTAAAAAGGGATGGTTTTTAAAACTTTATACCTATAATGTGACTTTTTCCATAGAGGGTGTGCCCAAAGGTAATCCCCAGCTTTTTTTCTTTGTTGTATACATATACACTCTCACTCATTTACATATCTATCTTAAGGTCCGTACACACGTGTGATCAAGGGCTAACCTGCGATGCATGATGGTGTACAAACGGCCCATCTCTGCCAATTATCCGCCCATGCAATTACCGATACTTGACTATCGTGCATCCCGGGTCAGGCCGGCGCGATTGCAAATGTGTATGAAGCTTAACTCCTAATGACTCCTATTGTTTATTAAAATGTATCTGTGGTATTCAGTTAAATCAACTGGGCATTTTCGATAACACCTTTTACCTCAATGCAATCTACACACCTTGAATTTAGAAGGTCCCTACACCTGGCTGTATTGCTAATTTGGTCTTTCCAGGGTACATAATTGCCAACAGATTCTTGTATAGTCATTCTGAATTGAGAAAGCCAGTCGGATGACTAGCGAAACGTCTTCAAGAACTAAACTTTAAGTCCAGTTGATCAACTGAATACAAGATATATACCATACCGGATGAATAGAACCTTCACAATCAGTTTTTTTTATTCTTTTCTTATTGTCCCTTTGGTTCTACATTTGAATTGTAAGTCGTTTTCTCCCCCCCCGTAACCCTGTAAGCCAGTCTGACACTGGCATCCTTTACACCATCTTACCCATTTATTTTATTAGATTTCATTTTTAAGACATGACAAAACTATAACTATTTGTGTTAAAGGAAATGTCCACCCCCAACCTATCATTTTTCCCCACTCTGGCCCCACTCTGTAGTTGAATAAAAATCCTTACCTTACCTCCCAGCTCCAAATGGTTCTCCATAATCCCCCCCCAGTCAAAAAACTGCCCACTATGAGTACTGCGAGTCCCATATGGACTCTGCCTCCTGTCTCTCCTTCTATTTCTTCTCTCTTTCGCGTCCTCAGTTCCTTCCTCGCTTCCTCCCTTCTCCCTCTTCTCCTGTCTCTCTTTCCCCTCTACCTTCCCGCTTCCTCTTCTTCTCCCTCCCCCTTTTTTTCTTCCGCTCCTCCTCTCTTCACTCTCCCCTTGCCTCCCCCGCTCTTCTTCTAGCGCCTGTCTCTCTCCCTTTACTTGTCTCCAGTCTGCTCTCTATCTCTCTCAATTTCCTTCCGTCTCTGTCCTCGCCCTTTTGTCTTTTTTTCTATTTCCGCTTATCGTTCCTCTTGTCTCTTCTGTACCTGGGTCTTCTTTCATACTCGTTCTCTTGCTTTTGTCTTGTCTATCTGTTTTACTTTTCTGTCTTCCGCCTCCGGAGAAATTTGGCATGCGCACTGCAGCCATCTCCCCCCTCCTTCCCTCCCGTTTTGCGATTCCTCCCTCTAGCTACAAACCCCTTGCCACATAATAGCTCTCTTCCCCAGCCCCAACCGCTATAAAAGGTTTGTTAGAAAGTCCCCGATATTTAATTACCTTCCCTCATCCCCGGCGTTCTGTACAGCCGACAGCGAGTCCATGCAAGCAGAGGCCTGACTGTGCGGCGGAGGATAGAGGAAGGTAAGTACTATCACGGGCACAATGTTGATATTAGTCAAATAGTTTGTTTTTTTATACTATGGTACCTTAATTGCCATGAAAATGAAGGTAGGTCAGTAGGGTGTGTACCTGGGTCAGTTGGAAGTAAAAAACAAACTTTTGGATTAGTAAAATTAGTTATTTACTTAGTTACCTTAAGTATGGCTGCCACAGTAATAGGAGTAGGTCAGTAGGTGGTTGTACCATGTAGGTTGGGGGATATATCTTTTTTGTGTTTACACGATAAAATAACTTTTATTAAGGATATTTCAAAATTATTGTTTTGACTTTTTTACCCTTTAAGATGCTGCCACAGGAATAGAAGTGTAGGTCAGTAGGTGTGTGTACCCAAGTGAGGTTGGGGGTATGTTTTTTTGCATGTATAAAATTAGTTTAGTTACCCTTTAGGTATGGCTTCCATGGGAATGGAAGGTGGGTCAGTAGGTGGGTGTACCTGTGTCTGTGTGGGGGGTTGGGAGTATCAGCTTTGTGTTTATGACCAGAGACACAACTGTTTTTATCTCATGACCCTCAAACCTCGTAATATCCACATTTGAGAATGTCACCATTATAGTCACCATTATAGTCTATGGGAAAAAATGTCCCAAAATTCACCATACGCCGTAACGCTTCCGCAGATTCCCTAGCTATCCAACCAATCAGATGTTAGCTTTCAAATGTTTAAATAATTTCTGATTGGTTGGGGCAAATTGCACCATTTTAAACAATAAGAACTTTTACTGAATCTCCCTGGAATGCTTTAGTGATCAATCCAAGTAATAATAGGTGACAAAGCACAAACCTGCTGGGTTAAAATTACTATCATATTTATGCCATTACCCACCCCCGTAGAAGAATACTGTTTAGCACCAGCATTTTACATTGAAGTTGGTATTTTACACCGTAACTCATTCGTAAAATAATTGGGCAGATCATTCAGTGCATGGTACTTTACTAAACTGTCTTTATTAAACAGAATTAGAACAGACTACCAAGGATGGATTAATTGAGGGCATAACAGTAAAAACTAAAATAAACCAATGAAACTGATTGCATTATATGCAATTTTTAACCCTTCTCTTTAACCCTACCTAAAGTTGATCCAGAGGAATGTAAAAAAAATGTCCACCATCACCACTTACTTTTAACCAACAGCACAAATTACGCAATTTTGCTATACTTACCTTTAGCAAATCTACTTCTATCACTACTAACACGCACAATCTCACCACGGCTTTCTCTCTGCAGCTTCGGGGTCTGGAAATCAGTCCTGCCATGACGCTGTTGTCACGGCCAATCACTGAATTCCATTGCCAGAACTACAGAGCTGCTGCTGTGTACACATATTTAAAGGGCATGTCCACCCCCAAAACTATAATCCCCCCAACTACTGGCCCCCACCATGTAGTTAGTTTAATCCTTACCTCACATCCCAGCTCCATAGGGTTCTCCTGTAGACCCCCCTCATATCCCAAAACTAACCACCAGAGGATAGCAGGGCTCTGCCTGCTATCTTGCCTCCGTAGTATTTGCCATGCGTACTGCAGCCCTTCTCCCCCCTCCTCTCCCTCCCTCTCCCTCCCGTTCTACTATCCCTCCCCTAGCTTTAAACCCCCTTAACATGTTCTCCCCATGTCCCCCAGCCCCAACCGCATAAAAAATTTTTTCAAAAAGCTCCCCAAACTCTTACTTACCTCTCCTCTTCTCCTGCACTGAATGACAGGCAGCCGCGTCCGTGATTGGCTGCGCTGCCAATCACAGACGCGACTGCCGGTCCGCCCCTCTGCTTGCTTCTCGCAAGCAGAGGGCCGGCAGTGCGGCGGGAACGAGGGAGGTAAGTAAGAGTTTGGGGGGCTTTCTGAAAAATTTTTTTTATCGGTTGGGGCTGGGGGACATGGGGAGCAGCATGTTAAAAATTTGTTTTACAGGTGGACATACCCTTTAACACATATAACAGCAGAGGAGGCGTCTACTGGTCGGGAAGGGATCGGGTCCTGTAAGTAGAGACAAGATCAAGTTTAAGAGGGAGCAAACAACTCACAGATTCCTCACCATGCCTTATCCCTTCACATCCTGAGTCACCACATAACAGCCACACAGGTAGGCTCAGAAGGACTGGGGTAAATAAAAAGGGGGGAACTTTTTTAAAGCGTCATCTTACATTAACTATCTTGATTTACAGTGCATTATCCTTTTAGGTTGTCTGCTGTATGTTCTCAGTGGTTTCATCTTCATGCATAATGACATAAAACTGGTCCGCAAGTTGTGAGTACCAAGAGAATGCTTTAATATACGTCTGGGTGAATACTCCCTGTGTGTTCTAATTGAGTTTAAACAGGACATGTTTTAATGGGTAGCCATGCCTGTAGAGCTTCAACAACAAAAAAATCCCTCTCACATTTTAATATAACACAAACTGACACATTCCTAACGTTGAAACAACATTCCCATAGCAAATTATTTCAACTGAACGGTTACCGGTACTTGAAATCACTTCTCATTTACTGCAGCAATATGATTAACCTGCAGTACAAAGTGCAGCCACATTTAATGACAGTGAGTTCACTCACCCTGCATTCTCGCTGGGTAAAATAACTTGCTAAATCTTTGTTTGCTCCGTTTAGTTTAATTTCTGCAAAATTATCCTTCTAATTATAAATCTCGTGTCCACATTTTCACAAAGCCCTCTGCCTGCAACCTTGCTGCCATAGTATGTCTACCACAAAAGGGTGGTCCTATGATTTTGGCCCTCTGATCACTACCCATTACCTGTTCTGAAAATATGGGTAAATGTAAATTGGATTCATTTTTATAACCCCAGCAATTTAAGTGGCCTTCAGAGTACTGTGAATACAAACCACAAGGGCATACATTTGTTCAAGATCCCCAAGAAAGCCAACAATATAGAAAATGGTTATATGGCAAAAGTCTTTTTAAAAGTCTTTTAAATGACAATAGTTTTCATTTGCTTACTTGGGCATATTAACCCTATCCATCAATGGCAGGTACACATGCCAACATATATGAGGGATACCTATATTTGGTCCACGAACAGGCAGTGTTATCAGTACTTTAAGTAAAATAAAACTAAGTAATCCTGTTCAATTACATTGCTATAATCACTGCAACATCTAGCATTTTTTAATGGAAGAACTGGTCAGTAATTGCAAACAAGGAACAGATCTTCCTAGTTCATCCTGTAAGCCAAAGTTGTATCAACCTACTGTAACATGTTTTTCACATTGATAGGACATACCCATATCCCATGGTATGTGTACATGTAAGTGAACATACAACATCATTATTTTATGCTACAGTACTTACAACATATAATACTAGTTTCTTTTTCTGCATTTCTTTTGCATGTTTTGTAATTTCTATAGGGGATCGCTAAGAAAAAAAACACTAATACCTACAGCGATTTATGCTTTTAATCCTTATCAGCGTGCAAATAAATGACAGTAATTTATAGTAATTTGGAAATAACAAACTGTCTATCTATTCCAGGATTAAAAAAACAATTACTATGCCTGTGCCACCTCCACCACTCCGCGCCGCTCTACACAGCAGCACCTGCTTTTTCAAAGGTTAGCATCTCACTCTTATTATGGTTGATTTAATGCAAATTACATTTTTGACTCTATGAAATTCTGGACCATTAAAAATAATGTGTAAATTGCACCTATTCCTCCTACCCCATGTTGATGGAATGCATGCAGTATTGACAACAAGTCCTGACATAAACCTGTCTTTAGTCCTACTTTGATCTGTGTTGGGCCCCCAACACCAGGTCTACCAAAAACAATGCATCCAAGAATAGAGGTTACTGCTCTGCTTCTCCCTGAACAGTGCTTTGCCTTAACTGCAATATTTCCATACTAATTTACTTTGTCTCTGTTGGCCAACTTAAAACTATGAAGCCAATGTTATGTATACGAACAGCATCCTCCTATGCTCTTGAGGACAAAGGGGAAGGACAAGTTGAGGTTTAGGAAATTTAGCATTCTGTGAATTACTTAAATACATTTGCAGATACCTGAACAAATGCAAGATTTCAACAGAGATGACAGAAAGATCTAAAAAGCTAAATCAGGCTCTGTAATTGACTATGTTTTTATACTGCCAACAATACCTCTGTTGGATGAATTGTTTCCTAGGTTGTTAAAAAAAAGCTACTATATTTAAATCCTACACTAGTGTAGGTGGACAGGTCATTCAGGACATTTTTCAGGGCGACTGTTTAAACAGCTTGCAATTGCGGATTAATAGTATGACGAAATTAAGATTGTGCGACTTTAATGATAATTGCCAGCACTTTTGCATGACTTTTTTTAATTGACAGCAATAACTGTTGTTTAGTCGCGACAAAAGTTAAGGCCAAATTGCAGAGACCAAATGAGTAGTGGTATAAGGTTGGTCTAATGCAAAATAGTAATGGGGATTGAATATATATGTCCATCAGACCATTCCTTTAAATAGGGTTTTACATGTAATGGATTGTAAGAATTTCACTTTATAAATACTGGTTTTTATTACCGTATGTATATATATATAACACAATGTTATTCCCAACCTTTAGATCGGACAAAACTATAAACAGACTTGTGAAAACAGGGATTTGGACTTTTTTACTATATGTTATCACCATAGGGTGGGGGTGGAGTTGTGGACATATTTAACTCACTGTTGGACACATTCACATTTGCTTGAGAAAGGATCATAACAGATCCGAAAAAATTATAAATTAACGGAATTCAATAAAAGTTCTTATCGTTAAAATGGTGCTAATTTTGCCCCACCAATCATATCTTTTTAACATTTGAAGCTAACATATGATTGGTTGGGGCAAAATTAGCACAATTTTTAACCGACAGAACTATATGTATAATACAGAGTAATTCTTCAATCATTTTAGTTTTAGAAACTTTCCAGCCCACTTTTAAAGCTATTTAATGAAATTGCCATCACCAAATCTGCTGAGAAACGTTCCACATTTTCCTCGTTCTCAAGGTTCGTACACATTCTTGCGATCGCGGGGCCACTTCCTGTGATGCACGATGTGTGCGAACGGTTGTTGTTCGGCCGATAATCGCCCCATGTATGGGCACTTTATCGGCTGAAACGCCATACGTTCAGAATCCGCCCTGCCGGTCGGACAACGATCCCCACAACACAGGCCGACATCAGCTGAAACAAACGTTTGTACACTGATTGTGCAGCGGGTCGGGACCCGCGATCACACTGTGTACAAACCTTACTGTTAGAAACTTTTCTAACAGGAAGATAAAAACTTCTTTCTTCCAAACTTAAGAGATGTCCACGTGTCCTCGCTATGACTGATTAGTAACATGAGTTTTATTGTATGCCCATTAATATATTTGTAGAAAGTGATCATATCCCCACGCAAACACGCTTCTCTAATGTAAACAGCCCAACTTGTCTAATCTACCTGCTAGTCAACCCTCCCATTCCCCTTATTAATGTAGTTTTATATGGGATTCCAAAACTGCACCGCATATTCCAATGAGGCCTTACCAGTGCCTTTAAAGGGAGAATAATATTTTTCTCTTGAATCTATTCCCCTCTTTATACAAGACATTGCATTAGTACATTGGTACAAGGGGCATGCACAGTCTTCAAAATGTACTCATTTTACTGATCAGTTATGGCTGCACCACATTGGGCCATACGGAACAAGAGTAAATTGCACTGTCAATTTGCGATTTACACAATTTTGTGTTATTGGAGTACATGTGATTTGAACAAAAAAAATTGAGATTGCATGCACCCCAAAAACAGAGCACAGTGCATGCAATGGGGCTACGTTGACATGCACTGAAATGCGTTTCTCACACACTATCATGATTGTAAGCACGTGAGAAACGCACTAGTTGCATAGCCCTAAAACCATGTCATCTTATGCATAGAGTATTTATACTGAGACTCCTGCTTCATAAATTTCCTGATTACATGTGGTGCTGCTAAGCCTTGCTGTGGCTTTAACTTTATAGATTTAACTTATATATTCTGGCTTTATAGATTTAACTTTATAGATTTAGATTGCAGATAAAAGCAATTTGCTCTTTACATTTTATTATATATTTTCATTATGCAAAAACACTATTTTAATCTGTAAATATTTTTGTTAATCTAAGCTATAGAACCACTGATGTCAGTGTAAGATTTTCGGTGTTTGTGCTCTGCATTTGAATATACCTATCGAGTAACAGGCACACATACAGGTGGCTCCTGTTGTTCTCACAGTTTCCCTTCTTAATGCCGCAGTATTAGATATCCACTAAATAGAATTTCTGGTTTCATTTGCAGTTTGTGCACAAATATGGCTATCTCTGAAATTCCAAGCAGGACAAATGGCCAGTTGTCGTTTGGAACATATGGTTATCTTTTAAACAATGGTTTGACCTGGTCATCTATTTAGACTGTTCCCTTGTACTTCTTCTAGAAATGCCTAGAAATGATCGGACCACAGAAACGGCTTTAAAATTTTTTTTTTTAATATAGAAACGTAAAACTGCAGTATTGTTTGTGATTGGTTGAAATTGAAGACATAAGTGGGGGCCACATTATTCTTGTTTCAAGTATGTTTTTTGTTCATGAGATTGATTATGTGGAGCCAAACAAACAATCAGACAGTACCTTTAAATTGCCCTAACTGCTGTATACTTTTTACCAAACCCACTTTTCCCTCCTATTTTAGGCCATGCAAAGAAAAAGGCAACATCCTATATGGCCAGTGACAGCTGTTTGTTTTCTTTTCAATAATTGTATGACTTTTTTTCCTCTCTTCATGTTTTGTTAATGTTAAGTACAAAGATGATTGCGGCGAAAGTTAGAAAGTAAGGCTTTGTAGAAATGTTATGGAAAATTGCTAGACTTGTCTTTTTCAAAACTTCTCTCAGTATTCTGGCAACTGTCTATCAGCACCCTGCACCTTAATAACTCTGGATATATCAGAGTGGGGGTCTGACATGTCCCGACGGACTCTGTCTTCTACAGAGTGTGATGCGCTGTGTGTAGAACAGAGCCCATCGGGACCTGTCACTGGCGGCGGGGGAGCGAGGGATGGGGTAAATAGCTTACATTCTCTCTTGGCTCCTGATCATTTTTATTGAAGATGGGGTAAGACCCAGCTCCTTTAACCTCCCATCTTCAATAAACTGAATTCCCAAATTTTGTTGAGAGAAATGGAGATTTAAGAAATATTGCAATTGCATTTCTGTGCGTTGTAATGGGGCCTCAACCTTAAGCTGGGTACACACACTACAGATCATTGAAAGATGACAGACAAGATTTGCAAGATCCTGTCGGTCATCTTTCATATCTGCATCACACAGTCCCTATGAACATCATGGGGAGAACACTAGGACTGTGTGTTTCCCTTGACCGCGGCAGACTCCTCTATAGGGAGTTTGCGTAGCTGTGAAATTTTCCGTCTTTCCCGAACGAGCGTTCGGCCGACCTGATCGTTAGAAAACGAAGATCACACAGTACCAATAAACCCCCCGATACCGTTAGATCCGACAGTATCGGGGCTTTATCGTTATGTGTGTACCCACCTTTAGAGAATGCTCTGTATATGGAACTCAGACATGGTCGGGATCCCAAGGTTACTTACGGTAAGGTTTGCATTATCACCTAAAATCACATGTTTCTGTGAGTCATGTAATGCTTTATATATAGCTGCACACTGTTTAAAAAGTTATTATTCAGCAATTCTAAAATCCATTATTTTGCTGTTTATATATAGCTCCTCCAGTTTTCTGAAGCCTACGTACAATACAATATAGAATGATACTGTAGATAGTCATGACAATGTCTTAAGGAGTTTACTCACAGCAGTAAGATAGTACAGATAGTACATGTGTATTTAAGGGGGGGGGTTGCCCGGAAGGTTTACATTCTAAAGTAGCCTATAAGAAAAGTTCCACACCTCCCCTTAGGAGAGACTGATTGGTCTATTTGCCACACACAGTACTATGTATCAGGAGTAGCCGCCCCCCCCCCCCCCCCCCCCCCCCCCCCCCCCGGTTTTAATTTTCTTTCCCCATTACCTCCTGGTGTGGTGTCATTATTGACAATGCTATGGCATACTTATCTCTGTATGTCCCTAACTGATAAGGATAAGACTCTGCAGAGCATTGCTACCAGGGGTAGAGCCCTGCACAGGTTGGGTACTCGCGAGTTACCCATTTGTGGGTCGGTTAACCCGCACTGATTTTTTGAATGGTTGCGGATGATTTTGAATGGTTGCGGGTTGGGTTCGGTTAAGAATTCCAGTTATCATTCCTGTCTATGAAAAGAGATCTGTCTGTAATAACTGAAACAACTGGCAATATCTGTTTGTTTCAATAATCATCTGGACTTGAAGTTTGTTCTTGAAGATGTTTCGTTAGTCATCCGACTGGCTTTCTCAATTCAGAATGACTTGTACAAGATCTGTGGTGAACTTATGTACCCTGGAAATCCCCAATTAGCATCAAGAGTTGTTATAGAGAATGCCCAGAGTAAGTGTCAAAACAGCATTGTACATGGCAGACAGTTGGTGTTTAAAGCCCCCACCTCTATTTAGGCTGGTTTCTTTATTTCACTAAAATGGACTCCTTAAACCCTCTCTTGAATCATTCACGTTCCTTTGCCAATTTGTTAACATTACAATCTTCAAAGGTATGTCCTTTATCCTTAAGATGCGGTACAACGGCTGAGTCCTGACCCGAGGAATTGGCTTTTCTTAAAACTGGCAATATATTGTTATCAATCCAAGAGACAATGTGCAGTGTGTATAGCACCTTACACTAAATCACACTATGGCAGATAAAGGCAAAATATATCTAGATGCAAAAGCTCCAGCCTGTTACTGTGTTTTTGGCGGGTAATATTGCAATTATACAACTCTAATGTACTTAGAATGTTATCAGGATACCATTGTGGATAGGAATAGTTAACTTTAAACTCTTGTAGTGCCTGGGTAGGTTTTGCAGAAATCACTGGGTTTAAAAGCATTTAATGCTGGAGTGACTGGAAAGGCAGGGGTTAAACTTCTGACCTTGGTTGTCTAGCAGTAAACCAATCTCCCATAGAACAAACTTCTATCTGCACCTATGCATGAGACCAGAGCAAGGTGTCTGTATGGAAACAGATGACATAATTTCTTTGGTCTTTGTAAATCCTTCTGGCTATAATGTTCTATGGGATGTGGATGATTTCGTGATGGTAAGAACATCTACCACTTGATGAGGTTCAGCTAGAACTACAGCAGGTATGTGGACTCCATCGAAGCGGGGAAAAAACTTTTTCACCCATATTTATATTTTCAACCGGCAGCCGCGTCTGTGATTGGCTGAGAGACAGCCAATCATGGATGCGGCTGCCGGCTGCTCAGAACGGCGAAGGGACAGAAATATAATTAACAATCGGGGGACTTTCTTAGAATATAATTATAGCGTTGGGGCTGGGGAACATGGACTATAACAGACATAAAGGGATTTACGCTAGTAGGAGAGACCAAAGCGGGTGGGAGAGGGAGGGGGAGAGGGTTGCAGTGCGCATGCCAAACTTCTCCCAGAGGGGAGACAGAGGCATGAATCCTATATGGGCGTTTTTGGGACTTTTGGGGGGGGGGGTTAAGGAGAACCATTTGGGGCTGGGATGTGAGTTAAGGATTTTATTACACTACAGAGTGGGGCCATTAGTGGGGGGATTATAGTTTTGGGGTGAACATGCCCTTTAAACTGTATAGTGGGGCTAGTATGTGGTTAAAATTTAGTTTGGTGGGGCGGACATGCCCTTTAAAGAAAAAGTTCTTCCAAATTCCATGCATTGTATTTGAGTTTATACGATCCCCTTTCTTTTTTTGTGTTTTTCTACCTTTGTAAATATTTGCCATTTGTTTTCTTCATAATTAATATCTGCTATCTTAAGGGAATGGTTTAGTACATACATTTATTTCAGATCCCGTGTACAAATAAAAAGGTAGAGTTTGGGGATACTGAAAATCCTGGCACACAGTGATGTGGTGTGTTGTCCCCTGATAGCTTTGAATCTTATCTTTGTTTGACTGGCTGTTCAAAGCAAGAGAGATAATCTAGCAATTCCAGTGCAGAAAATGCCTGTGGCTGGTGTCATGAGACCAGAAATGCAGGAAAGGGAGGGATTCTGGAAGGAAAATGTTCTGAAAGTGTTAATGTTTCCTTTAGCTTTGTAGCCTTTTTAATTCGTTTTATAGAATACATTAAAAACCTAGTTACTTTGTCCATTTAATACAAATAAGTGCAACAAATCTGTATTTATCACTCATCTAAACCTTTAGCTTGATGGTTGCATACACATATGGAGATTGCTTGGCATTCCTATCTGTAGAAATGAATATTGTTTTCATAAAATAAAACTTTGTACTGTACTGAAGTTGGAAATGAAGATAGGTGTGCAGTGGAAATTTTTACTTCCTGAATTGGTGCCCTCACCCTTTTGGGACAAAACAGGATACCAGCTAGAAAAGGCAGCCTTTTAAAAAAAAAAAAAAAATGGGGGCAGCACGGTGGCTCAGTGGTTAACACTGATGCCTTGCAGCACTGAGGTCCTAAGTTCGATTTCATCCTTGTTTCCCCCCCACAATCATAAAGACATACTGATGGTTGTATGTGTCAAATAAATGTGCTAAGATTGTAAGCTCTTCGGGGCAGGGCCTGCTGCGAATGTATACATTAATTGTAAAGTGCTTCTGAAGATGTTACGCTAGTATAAATCCACAATAATAATATAAAATACATGCTGATTGCTGAAAAGAAGGGATTATCATTAATGGCCAAAACTTAGGAGGAATTATTATCGCCTAGGGAGCCTCCTCTAACCTGCCTAGGCACTGAGTTTCCGTCTCCCTGGACCCCTTTTTTGGACATATACATTAGGAAGTGACCTGCTGTGCCACAATAAATACAGAGGCCTTCCTGAAGCCTTCTGTTCTTTAATAACGCTAGAGAAAGTTTGGACATACCCAATTGCATGGGTTCCCTCTGGGGAAGATTGAGAAGAAACAGAAGGGGTCAGTGATGACCTGAAGTAACCATTAATCTCTCTTGAAAACATTCCCTGAACCTACAGTCAATTTTGATGGCCAACACCATCAGATTTGTTAAGGGACTCAGTAGGAGGGGCGTCCTTGATGGACTCTTGAGAGGCTAAAGACAAACTGGTTGTTTAAAGCTGAATCATTCAGCGGATACTCACCACCCAGCGCCGAAACTCATCGCCGCATACTCCTCGGCAGAATGTTTGTCCTGAGGAAAGTTCCTAATCTTGGCCTCCAGCATGGCAGTAAGATCAGAATCTGAGTAGAGAAGGGCCAAAGGTCGAAAAGGCGGTCACAAAATCAACGATGGATATCATCTGGAGGCCCAATTGGCCAGGTCTGGGCGTCTTCTTGAAGGAGGATCACCAGGGCAACTCTGGGATTCAGAACCTTGGAGGTAGGAGGCAGCTTGCTGAGTTTCTTTTTCGGGAGAGAGCAGTAGCTGCGCACGAAGATGCGCGCACATGCTGAAGACGCAGGAACCCACAAGATGACGTCATGCCCGAAGACATGGCGACGTTGACGGAGATTGACGAAGACGCCATCCATTGCGGGAGCAGGTAAGTGCCGCATCTGTCTCACGTGGTCCTCTGATAATGACCATTATATAATACACCAGAGAGTTTAGCAATATTGTTTTTTTGAAGAACGCACTCCTGAAAACCTTACTCAATTCAACTTTTCGTTTATTTGTGACATGCGTGCACACGTTTTTGGGGGTGTCCTCATCCTCAGGCACCTGAGGAACGGGACACACCCCGAAGCGTTGTGCACACTTGTCACAATAAAAGTTGAATGAGTTAAGGTCTTCAGGAGTGCGTTCTTCAAAAAAAATATGCTAATAGCTAATAACTGCCAGTGGTTAGCAGTAACTGAGGACAGCACCTTAAAGGAGAACTAAACCCAAAAAATCAAAGTTTTAATTAGAAAGTACTTGCCTCACATCCTCTCAACTGGGCTTTTCTTTACCTCTATGACTCATTTTAGTTCGGTTTGTTCCCCAACTCTGAAGCTGACATTTTCCCTTGCCTGCCAGTACTTTTTACCTTCATTACATTTTTAGCACCTGTGTGGATTTCTACTCCCACCACTAACCCCTATGATGTAGGAATATTAAATCATCAATATTCAAATTGGTGGTGCAGCTGATTAACCCTTTCCTAGTAGCAGTGTTTAGTGTGTATGTATAGTCTGAGTATCTAGTGTCCGATCTGAAAACATGTATTTTGCAATAAACCTGCACTATTCCACAGTTACAGACCTCTGTCTTTGTATGTTTTAACCTGCATGTTTGTTTAGTGTTGGAGGGGCCATATTTAAAAACTTGCGATAGCGCTGGTTTTCGTTACTGTACGAACGTGCAGTAGTAACCATAACATTTGAATAACTACCGTAATGATATTCGACGGGCCGGTCGTAGATTTCAATGACTATCATACATTTACAATTGCGATAGTGATCATAATTGATGATCGCCATAACGATCGCTTAGAAGCCGATACCACACCTTTATAAAATATGGCCCATAGTGTGAAGGTCTCTATCGCTCCCTGTCAGCTGTAGCAATATTAGTGGAAAGTGACTTCTTAAAGGGGAATGTTTGGAGGGTAGGAAGAGTGTGTTTTTTATAGGCAACCACATGGTTGCAGAACTGTAGGGGGAGGATAGTGAGTGGAACCTGATCTTAGCACAGCTCTGCGCATGCTTTCTCATCATGTGTACCTTATTAAAGGGAATGTTAGAAAGTAGGAAGGGTGTGTTTTTTATAGGAACTAACTGTGGTGCAGAACTGTAGGGGGAGATAGTGAAGTGAACCTGATCTTAGCACAGCTCTGTGCAATGCATTCTCATCAGTGTACCGTTATTAAAGGGAATGTGGAGGTAGGAAGAGTGTTTTGATTCAGCTCCTGTATAAAACAAGTAAGAAATGCATTACACAGAAAATGCATTGCACAGACTGTGTTAAGATCAGGGTCATTATATTATCCTCCACCTGCAGCACTGCACCATGCTATAAGTGTATGTATAAAGTTGAATGTTGGAGGGTATGCCATTTGCAGCTCTCCAGGTTGTTTCTATAAATGTATATATTAATAGGAATTAATTGGAGGGAATGCAAATTAAAAGGCACTGTTAGAGGGAACACACATGTTCTATAAAATTATGCAGCAGAAAGGCTGTCTGTGGGGAAGTTTAGCATAAAGAAAATCACTCTTCCACTAGGGTTCCCACCTTGCCTTTAAGACCCGAACACATAACAGGCCTATGTATGTATTCACAAACCAATCAGATTTTGCATAAGAACTTTTATGACAATATTCCTGATATGTACACAAAAAGAGGTTTTAGTATTTCTTTAGAAGCATAATGCAGGCTGATACAGTTTGTATTTAATGCAATTTTAGCCTCTGCAACATATATATTTAATACGTGTTTGGGTCTTCTTCCCCGGCCTGTCCATCCCATGACACATGGCCTGCCAGGAGGCCTTGTGCAACTCTTATGAATTTGGGGTATTTAAAATGTGGGACATCTTGGGGTGTGAACTTATAGTATAGGCAGCACAAGGATTTTTAACTACTCCACATTTGTCACCATAGATTTATTGAATCTCATCTCTACTTGTTTGCCCATGTTTGTATGTATAGTTTTATGTTTATAAGCACCACTTGGGGACCAGCGCTGTACAGTAACCAAAATACAATAAAGTCAGCAAAGGGAACAATCAATAGATAGTTCAGTACATAATCTATACATTATATAAATGAGCTTTGCCACAAAAGGAAAGGCAGCCCCGCCCACGTACGCTTACAATCTAGTTAGGTGGGTAACATATAGATACAATGGAAGTGGTGTATAAGTGCTGGAGTGAGACGAATGCAGTGCAAATAAAACAATCATACACTGTGCTGGTTTACCAGATAGGTAGGATGGTTAAGTATACGAAATTAAATCTGCTAATTGGGTTTCTGATGCATGTGTTATTAGCCACTGCTGTTCTGACACATGCAAAGCTAAGGGACATAAAGGAGTATTTTTCATATCTCTGCCCCTTACTCTGGGGAACCTGAGAGTAAGAAATTACTTTTTTGTTTCTTACTTTTTGTGGGCATACTATTCATATAGCATGAGACTGCAAGATGCTTTCTGTTATAAGAAGGTTTTCTTCTCCATTTCTATGCCTCAGTGGAGGGCTTTTTGCTCCTTTTGGCCCCTCTCTCCCAAGCTAGTTCCTATCTGCCGCTTGATACAGAAATCATGTAGCACAGTAATCAAATGCATTTGCGAAATCAAAGTTACATAACCATTGCTATTGACAATCTAAATTTTAAAAAAATCAAGTTTTTCACAAGAATCTACACTAATTTCTCATGAATTAATGCTGATTACTTCTTATACATCAGTCATGGAGACTGAAACATAATCCAGATAAATGATCCCAATAACAAAGTGTTCCAGTTATTTCCCCACCACTCACGTTTAAACTTACAGGTCCTTTTTGTTACCACGCTGTAAAGTACTCCTCCTTTTTGAATATCAGGGGTGCCACACACTAGTATTATCGGCACTTAGCCACTAACCGGCCACCCTCCCACAGGTCCGATACTGCCTGATCACAGTGCCAGCCGTGGTGGGATCAACGGTCCACCAATCAGCCCCAGGATTCTTATGAGTCCACATTCCCGACCTCCTGTTTAAACCTCTTTTGCCCCATAATATAATGGTCCCACGTTCCTGTCCTCTCATCTTTTTTTTACTACTAATATAATCAGGTTTAGTAGGCCTGTCCCTTTCTTGCCCTCCTGCTCCCAACGAAGCAACACCATTGATATGTTAAGTTAGAGTGAGCAAGACAGGGGCAGTTGTTTGTTGGCCATGGCAGCGAACATTTTTCTGTCACAACTCTCGGCCACTCCTGTCATTATATCTGTACTGTGTACCCCAGCTTTATCTGTAAAAGGAATTGTTTGTGGATCCGCTATCTCCTTTCTTGATCATCATCTAATACATTTTTGTTAGTCAATATAGTGTATTACTACAATGATTGTAAACAAATTGATTCCAATATACACTGAGTTCATAAAATAGGGTATTTACAACATTATGGCCAACATTAAGAACACAGGTGTGCCACAAAAATACTGGCAATGCAAAGTGCGATATACTAGTGATATATGGTGATATTCAGTGAGTAACGGTAATATATAGTGAATGGTGATTTTAGTGCATATATAGTGATATGGTGATAGTGATCGATATGTATTCAGTGATATATAGTGATATTATGGTTATATATGAGATATGTATATTCATATATATGGTGATATATACTGATATGGTGATATTCAGTGTATGGTGATATTCAGTGAGGATTAGGTGATTATATATAGTGTATATGGATATTCATGATATGGTGATATAGTGATATGTGAATATAAGTGATAGGTGATTAGTGATATGGTGTATTCCATGCTATGGTCATATATATGTGATATGGTGATATTTAGTGATATGGTGATATTCCGTGATATGGTGATCTTGGTGATATTCAGTGATAGGTGATAGTAGTGATGGTGATATTCGGTGATATGGTGGATATTTAGTGATTGGTGATTTCATTGTATATGGTGTGAAATGGTGATATTCATGTGATATGGTGATATCCCGATATGGTAATATTTCGTGATATGGTGATACTCAGTGGATATATAGTGATATTTGGTGATTTATAGTATATTTATAATCCATAACACCTAATAAGTGAAAAGGTCCTGTGCTTCCTACTGTTCTGTTCACCATTACAAACTGTGACAAGCTAGAGGGTAGATCAGGTTCATTAGTGCAACAAGGATTCCAGAAGGGTCCATGTATTTCCTAATGGATATTCCGGTTTACACAGCGATGGGATGTTTCCCTCTAGTGACAGTCATTGGCCATACAGCGTGTCAGTCCCTTCCCTGTGATAAGTCCCGCCATGTCCTACAGTTCTCTCTCTCTCTCTCTCTCTCTCTCTCTCTCTCTCTCAGCAAAGCTCGGCAGTTTCAGTTGGTAGTTGGATACAAGTCAGCCCGTATAGCGACAACAGGGGTTTCACTGGGACACAGAACATCTGCAGGGTAAGTGAATATCACCACACACACTGTCACATGTCACACTCACACTGCTCTCTCGGTTTAAGTGCGGAGGTGTGAAACTCAGTGGGGCAGTTGTCTTTGTCCATAGGGATTGTAGTTTGTTTACTTCTGGATGTGCTGTAGTTTTGGGGATCATGTAAAAGCTACACAGGCTGTAAATAATTTGACACCCCAATGGGCAACTTATACAGAGGGAACATACATTAATGTAGGAAACAGGAAAAGCAACTTTAAACTTGAAAGAGGTTTCTGCCAAGACATGAAGAGCATACAGCTAAAATCATCCCATAACCTATCCAACCCTGTTAGACCTGGTACAGCATACAGCTAAATAATAACTCATAACCTAGCTACCTGTTGACCCTGGATACAGCTACAGCTAAATATAATTCATAACCTAGCATCCCTGTTAGACCCTGGGTACAGCATACAGCTAAAAGATACCATAACCTCTACCCTTTGACCTGGGTACAGCATACGCTAAATAATAACCATAACTAGCATACCCTGTTAGAACCCTGGGTACACGCATACAGCTACATAATAATCTCATAACCTAGCATACCCTGTTAGACTGGTGTACAGCATACAGCTAATATAACTTCATAACCTAGCATACCCTGTTAGACCTGGTACAGCATACAGCTAATACTCATAACCTACATACCCTGTTAGACCCTGGGTTACAGCATACAGCTAAATAATAATTATAACCTAGCATACCCTGTTAGACCCTGGGGTACAGTAAGATAAACGCTAAATAAAATTCATAACCTAGCATACCCTGTTAGACCCTGGGTACAGCATACAAAACAAAGCCCTAAATAATAATTCATAACCTAGCATACCCTTTTTAGACCCTGGGTACATCCAGCTAAATAATACCTCATAACTAGCAATATAACCCTGTTAAGACCCTGGGTACAGCATACAGCATACCCTGTTAGAAACCCTGGTACAGAATACAGCATACCCTTTAGACCCTGAGTACAGCATCCACTATAATAATTCATAACCTAGCATACCCTGTTAGACCCCTGGGTACAGCATACAGCTAAATAAAATTCATAACCTACATATCATACCCTGTTAGACCCTGGGTACAGCATACAGCAAATACAAACATTCTAACCTAGCTACCCTGTTAGACCCTGGGTATAGCATACAGCTAAATAATAATCAAACCTTGCATACCCTGTTAGACCCTGGATACAGCATACAGCTAAATAATAATTCATAACCTAGCATACCCTGTTAGACCCTGGGTACAGTAATACAGCTAAATAATATTCATAACCTAGCATACCCTGTTAGACCCTGGTACAGCCTACAGCTTATACAACTATTCATACCTAGCATACCCTTTAGACCCTGGGTACGCAACAGTTAATACAACTATTGCATACCTACCATATCATCACGGGTACAGCATACAGCTAAATACAACTATCCCTACCAATTCATATCCTGGGTACAGCATACAGCTAAATACAACTATTCATAACCTAGCATACCCTGTTAGACCCTGGGTACAGGATACAGCTAAATACAACTAGCCCTACCCTACCATATCATACCCTTGGTACAGCATACAGCTAAATACAACCATCCTACCATATTACCCTAGGTACAGATACAGCTAAATAAAACTGTCCCTACCCACATATCATACCCTGGGTACAGCATACAGCTAAAACAACTATCCCTACCATATCATACCCTGGGTACAGCATACAGCTATACAACTATTCATAACCTACATACCCTTTAGACCCTGGGTACAGTATACAGTAAATACACTATCCCTACCCTACCATATGATACCCTGGGTACGCAGACAGCTAAATACACTATCCCTAACATATCATACCCTGGGTACAGCAACAGCTAAATACAACTATCCCTACCATATCATATCCTGGGTACAGCATACAGCTAAATACAACTTCATAACCTAGCTACCCTGTTAGACCCTGGGTACAGTATACACTAAATACAACTATCATAACCTAGCATACCCTGTTAGACCCTGGGGTACAGTATACAGCTAAATACAACTATCCCTACCCTACCATATCATACCCTGGGTACAGCATACAGCTAAATACAACTATTCCTACCCTACCCTACCACCACATACCCTGGGTACAGCACACAGCTAAACACAACTATCCCTACACTACCATATCATACACTGGATACAGAATATAGCTAAATACAACTATCCTACCCTATCATATCATACCTGGGTACAGCATAACGCTAAATACAACTATTCATAACTACCATATCATACCCTGGATCACATACAGCTTAATACAACTTTTCCGTCCCTACCATATCATACCCTAGTACATCTACGATAATATCAATTATTCCTACACCCTACCCCCACCCATACCCTGGGTACAGCATACAGCTAAATACAACTAATTATACCCTACCATATCATACCCTGGGTACAGCATACAGCTAAATACAACTATCCCTACCCCTATATCATACCATGGGAATAGTATGCAGCTGTACAGCTAAATACAACCATCCCTACCCTACCATATCATACCCTTGGTACAGCATACAGCTAAATACAACTATTCCTACCCTACCCTACCACCACATACCCTGGGTACAGCATACAGCTAAATACAACTATCCTACCCTACATATCATACTCTGGGTACAACATACAGCTAAGAACAACAACTCCTACTCTACTTTGTTTGTTGCTTATTATTGTATTTTTATACTATTACCCTATTATACCCTGGAAACAGTGTACAGCTATTCCTTCCCTTCCATGCCCTTTCATACCCTGGGACCTGGACTAATGAGTTTAACATAGAATAGATGATTTCTTAATTGTTAATATCTTTTATATGTTTTTGTCCGGGGGGAAAATTCCAGGAAACCTGTTATTCCCCCAACCCCCCCCCCCCCCCACATACACACAGCCAGGCTCACACACCTGTCAGTGGAGAGAGATATAACGGACTTGAAATCAGTTATTGGAATGAGAGGGAACAAGACCTGTGCACACCAGACAATAGAAATGAAAGATTGTAAGGCTAGGCCACACTACACATGTTTTCGCACGCAATCGCGATTGCTCGTGCCATTTTTTATTTATGGAAATCGCTGAAACGCAAAAAATCCTGCGATTTCCAATGCGTTGCGTTTGCGATTACGATTCTTATTTGGAAGCGCATGCATCAAAAATTTTTAATAGCAATCGCAGCGCTTCATAATCGGAACAAACCCACAATAGGTTAGGCACACGAGTGCGCTTAAAAGCGCACACTAGTGTGGACCAATTGGATTGTGGCTGTGATCTGTTGATCGGAGCGCATGCGATCACCATTTTGGTGCGTTTCATGTACTCTGAAAATGACCAGGGATCAGTAGTGGGCACCAACATTGCACACCACAAGGCCACACTAAGTGAATTCATTGCACGCGCAATCACACATGTTTAGTTTGATGCCCACTTGCGCTGTGATTCCTATAATTTCGGGATCGGGGCACATTCGAATCACACCAAAAATGGGGATGCATGTTAGTCAATGGATCCGCGTTAAAATGCCCGGATGTTGCCTAACTCTAACTAGGCTGAGGCTACACTCCAACACATGGTAACCGTGAAATGCACAAAGCAATGTTGCTCTGCAATTCTGACAATATTCGATATTGGATGGCATGCAATTTGCAAAAAAATGGTGTCGCATGCGCTCCAAAACCCCCATTGTTTAGCCCTGGCATGTGTTTCTCATGCACTAATTAATAGCAAACCGCGATCGTAGCGATTGTGGGCCTAGTTAGCCCAACCTGTTAAACATCAGGTTGTAGATTTTTCAGTAATTCAGACAATAGCGCTTTTTTTGTGTAAGACTGGTCTTTGGTGCCCACCAGGAAACCTGACACTAAGAGGCCCACCTAACATTTCATATGTTTACTATCATACTTATATATGTATAAAGCATTGTTTTCCTGATATCCAGGTACAAGGATTGTTAATATATTAGATATGTTACCTGGTATCAGCCTTCTCCCCTATATATTTTTATAGAGCGTCTGTTCCCTGGTATTATGATTCAGTATATCCTTACTTGGCTGTAATGTATTCCAAAGTTAGTTCACTCTGCCGTAATATGTTTAGATCAGCGGGAGTGTTTGAAATGTTTGACGTCACGTTAGTATTGACGCCACTCCAATACTGTGAGAGAATGAGGAAATAGGAGTTTATTCAGTCTCTAAAATAGACCAAAGTAGGTTTCGTATTGCGATCATCATGGCAATATAATGTGTCTATGATGTCCACATCCCCTGTTAAGAAAGTCCCTGAATTGACGAAATGCGTACAGCTTGTACTGTTTAGTACTGTTTGCTTGAACTGTAATCTCTCCTGTGTCTGTCTGGCGCCATTGATGGGCTGAGTATATTCCACCACATTTCGGGCTTTTCAATATTTGTGTGATCTGCCATCGGTCTGTGACTTCCTTGTCCTCATGCCTTGATGTTTAGATAAATACTTTATATGACTCTGGGGTACGGGGTGCTTGCTACTTATTATATTTAAGATTATTTTGGGCTATTATCATATTGTGGCTAATTAATCTAAGCACTTTGTTTAGTCCTATGCTATGCTATTATTATTATATTTTTGTAAGTGTGTGAGTGGAGTGGATATACCGTTATCATTGTTATTTAAAACTGTATTAAAATATGCCAGCAGAAACATGGGATTGTTTTTAATTGATTTTTGCACTGATTCATTGCCTGTTCTAGTGGCTTTCCACACTAATAAAGGGATGGTTTTTAAACTTTTACCTATATGTGACTTTTTCCATAGAGGGTGTGCCCAAAGGTAATCCACAGCTTTTTTTCTTTGTTGTAATCATATACACTCATCACTCATTTACATATCTATCTTAAGGTCCGTACACACGTGTGATCAAGGGCCTAACCTGCGATGCATGATGGTGTACAAACGGCCATCTCTGCCAATTATCCGCCCATGCAATTACCGATACTTGACTATCGTGCATCCCGGTCAGGCCCGCGATTGCAAATGTGTATGAAGCTTAACTCCTAATGACTCCTATTGTTTATTAAAATGTATCTGTGGTATTCAGTTAATCAACTGGGCAGTTTTCGATAACACCTTTTAGCCTCATGCAATCTACACCTTGAATTTGAAGGTCCCTAACACCTGTGCTGTATATGCTAATTTGGTCTTTCCAGGGTACATAATTGCCAACAGATTCTTGTATAAGTCATTCTGAATTGAGAAAGCCAGTCGGATGACTAGCGAAACGTCTTCAAGAACTAAACTTTAATCCAGTTGATCTAACTGAATACAAGATATATACCATACCTGATGAATGAGAACCTTCACAATCAGGTTTTTTTATTCTTTTCTTATTCCCTTTGGTTCTACATGTTGAATTGTAGTCGTTTCTCTCCCCCCGTAACCCTGTAAGCCGTCTGACACTGGCATCCTTTACACCATCTTACCCCATTTATATTATTAGATTTATTTTTAAGACATGACAAAAACTATAACTTATTGTGTTTAAAGGAAATGTCCACCCCCAAACCTATCATTTCCCCACTACTGGCCCCCCCCTGTAGTGAATAAAAATCTACCTTACATCCCAGCTCCAAATGGTTCTCCAGTAATCCCCCCCATCCAGCAAAAACTGCCCACTATGAGACTGCACGATCCTATAGGACCTGCCTCCTTCTCCCCTCCGGGAGAATTTGCATGCGCACTGCAGCCATCTCCCCCCTCCCTTTCCCTCCCGTTTTGCGATTCCTCCCCTCTAGCTACAAACCCTTTGCCACATAATAGCTCTCTTCCCCAGCCCCAACCGCTATAAAAGGTTTGTTAGAAAGTCCCCATATTTAATTACCTTCCCTCTCTCCCCGGCGTTCTGTACAGCCGACAGCTGAGTCCATGCAAGCAGAGGGCCTGGACTGTGCGGCGGAGGATAGAGGGAAGGTAAGTAACTATCACGGCACAAATGTTGATGATTAGTCAAATAGTTTGTTTTTTTATACTATGGTTACCCTTTAAATGCCATGAAAATGAAGGGTAGGTCAGTAGGTGTGTGTACCTGGGTCAGGTTGGAAGTTAAAAAAACAAACTTTTTGGATTATTGATAAAAATTAGTTTATTTTACTTTATACCCTTTAAGTATGGCTGCCACAGTAATAGAGGAGTAGGTCAGTAGGTGTGTGTACCTATGTCAGGTTGGGGGGATATATCTTTTTTGTGTTTACAACGATAAAATTAACTTTTATTAAGGATATTTCAAAATTAATTGTTTTGACTTTTTTACCCTTTAAGTATGGCTGCCCAGGAATAGAAGTTAGTCAGTAGGTGTGTGTACCCAAGTGAGGTTGGGGGTATGTGTTTTTTGCTTGTATAAATTAGTTTAGTTACCCTTTAGGTATGGCTTCCATGGGAATGGAAGGTGGTCAGTAGTGTGGGTGTACCTGTGTCTGTGTGGGGGGTTGGGAGTATCAGCTTTTGTGTTTATGACCATGAAACAAAAACTGTTTTGACTCATGACCCTCAAACCTCGTATATCCACATTTGAGAATTGTCACCATTATAGTCACCATTATAGTCTATGGAAAAAATGTCCCAAAATTCACCTATAACGCCGTAACGCTTCCGCGATTCCCTAGCTATCCAACCAATCAGATGTTACTTTCAAGTTAAATAATTTCTGATTCTGGTTGGGGCAAATTTAGCACCATTTTAACAATAAGAACTTTTACTGAATCTCCCTGAGAAATGCTTTAGTGATCAGATCCAAGTAATAATAGGTGACAAAGCACAAACCTGCCTGGGTTAAAGATTACTATCATTTTATGGCCATTACCCCGCAGTAGAAGAATACTGTTTTAGCACCACATTTTACATTAAGTTGGTATTTTACACCGTAACTCATTCGTAAAATAATGGGCAGATCATTCAGTGCATGGTACTTTACTAAACTGTCTTTATTAAACAGAATTAGGAACAGACTACCAAGGATGGATTATTGAGGGCATAAACAGTAAAAACTAAAATAAACCAATGAAACTGATTGCATTATATGCAATTTTTAACCCTTCTCTTTAACCCTACTCAAAGTTGATCCAGAGGAATGTAAAAAAAATGTCCACCATCACCACTTACTTTTAACCAACAGCGACAAATTACGCAATTTTGCATACTTACCTTTAGCAAATCTACTTCTATCACTACACACAGCACAATCCCTCACCACGGCTTTCTCCTCTGCAGCTTCGGTCTGGAAATCAGTCCTGCCATGACGCTGGTGTCACGGCCAATCACTGAATTCCATTGCCAGAACTACAGAGCTGCTGCTGTGTAACACATATTTAAGGGCATGTCCACCCCCAAAACTATAATCCCCCCAACACTGGCCCCACCATGTAGTGTAGTTTAATCCTTACCTCACATCCCAGCCTCCTAGGGTTCTCCTGTAGACCCCCCCTCAAATTCCCAAACTAACACCAGGAGGATAGCAGGCTCTGCCTGCTATCTTGCCTCTGGTAGATATTGCCATGCGTACTGCAGCCCTTCTCCCCCCTCCCTCTCCCTCCCTCTCCCTCCCGTTCTACTATCCCTCCCCCTAGCTTTAAACCCCCTTAACATGCTGCTCCCCCATGTCCCCAGCCCCACCGCATAAAAAAAATTTTTCAAAAAGCTCCCCAAACTCTTACTTACTCTCCTCTTTCCTCCGCTGCACTGAATGACAGGCAGCCGCGTCCGTGATTGGCTGCCGCTCACCAGTCACAGACGCGACTGCCGGCCCGCCCTCTGCTTGCATTCTCGCAAGCAGAGGGCCGGCAGTGCGGCGGAGGAACGAGGGGAGGTAAGTAGAGTTTGGGGGGCTTTCTGAAAAATTTTTTTATGCGGTTGGGGCTGGGGGACATGGGGAGCAGCATGTTAAAAAATTGTTTTACAGGTGGACATACCCTTTAACACATATAACAGCAGAGGAGGCGTCTACTGGTCGGGAAGGGATCGGGGTCTGTAAGTAGAGACAGAAGAAGTTAAGAGGGGAGCAACACTCACAGAGCTCACCAGCCTTATCCTTCACATCCATGATGTCACCAACATAACAGCCACACAGGTAGGCTCAGAAGGGACCTAGGGGAAATAAAAGGGGGGAAACTTTTTTTAAAGCGTCATCTTACTATTAAACTATACTTGATTTACAGTGCACTTATCCTTTTAGGTTGTCTGCTGTATGTTCTCAGTGGTTTCATCTTCAGGCATAATGACAAGAAACTGGTCCTGCAAGTTAGAGTAACCAAGAGAATGCTTTAACTATACGTCTGTGGTGAATACTCCCTTGTGTTCTAATTGGAGTTAAACAGGACATGTTTTATAGTGGTAGCCTATGCCTGTAGAGCTTCAACAAACAAAATCCCTGCTCACATATTTAATATAACACAAACTGAAACAATTCCTAACGTTGAAACAACATTCCCATAGCAAAATTATTTTCAACTGAACGGTTACCGGTATCTTGAAATCACTTCTCATTTAAGCTGCAGCATATGATTAAACCTGCAGTACAAAGTGCAGCCACTTTAATGACAGTGTAGTTCACTCACCCTGCCAGTCTCGCTGGGTAGAAAAAACTTGCTAAATCTTTGTTGCTTCCGTTTAGTTTAATTTTCTCTGCAAAATTATCCTTCTAATTATTAAATCTCAGTGTCCACATTTTCCACAAGCCTCTGCCTGCAAACCTTGCTGCCATAGTATGTCTACCACAAAGGGTGGTCCTATGGATTTGGCCCTCTGATGTCACTACCCATTACCTGTTCTGAGAAATATGTAAATGTAATTGATTCTTTTTATAAACCTACCAGCAATGTAAGTGGCCTTCAGAATACTGTGAATAAACAACACAAGGGCATACATTTGTTCAAGATACCACAAGAAAAGCCAACAATATAGAATGTTATATGGCAAAAGTCTTTTTAAAGTCTTTTAAATGACAATAGTTTAATGGCTTCTTTGGGCATATTAACCCTATCCATCAAGTGCAGGTACACATGCCAAGCAATATGAGTGATATACCATATTTGGTCCACGAACAGGCAGTGTTATCAGTACTGTAAGTAAAATAAAACTAAGTAATCTGGTTCAATTACATTGCTATAATCACTGCAACATCTAGCATTTTTAAATGGAGAACTGGTCAGTAATTGCAAACAAGGAAACAGATCTTCCTAGTTCATCCTGTAAGCCAAAGTTGTATCAACCTACTGTAACATGTTTTTCACATTGATAGGACATACCCATATCCATTGGTATGTGTACATGTAGTGAACATACAACATCATTATTTTATGCTACAGTACTTACAACATATAATACTAGTTTCTTTTGCATTTCTTTTCGCATGTTGTAATTTCTATAGGGAATCCTAAGAAGAAAAACACTAATTACCTACAGCAGTTATTATAGCTGTTTAATCCTTTCAAGCGTGCAGAATAATGACAGTAATTTATAGTAATTTGGAAATACAAACTGTCTATCTATTCCAGGATTAAAAAAAACAAGTACTATGCCTGTGCCACCTCCACCACCTCCGCCGCCAGCTCTACCACAGCACCTCTTTTTCAAAGGTTAGCATCTCACTCTTATTATGGTTGATTTAAGCAAATTACATTTTTGACTCTAAGAAATTCTGGACCAGTTAAAAATGATAGGTTTAATTGCACCTATTCCTTCCTACCCCATGTTTGATGGAATGCATGCAGTATTGACAACAAGTCCCTGACATAAACCTGTCTTTAGTCCTACTTTGATCTGTGTTTGGCCCCCAACACCAGGTCTACCAAAAACAATGCATGCCAGAGAATAGAGGTTACTGCTCTGCTTCTCACCTGAACAGTGCTTTGCCTTAACTGCATATTTACCATACTAATTTACTTTGGGGCAATTTATAAAGAGCGAAATGTTTTCGCATTCGCTTTTCGCTGGTTTTCGCCAAAAAGACAGTTAACGCATTTTATAAAGGTAGCGTTAACGAATGGCGAAACCGTTTCCGCGAGCTATCGCTAAAACCCTTTTCGCCTTACTTCGCAATGGATTTTAGCGAAAAGGGAGCGAAAAGGCATAACGCGATTTAAAAAGAGCGAAAGGTGGTTTTTGCGTTAAAAAGAGCGAAAGATTACGCGACCCTAAGGTGGGTGAAAAGTCTTTGTTTGAGCGAAAGGCATTAATGGGTAATATGCCTTGAAAAACGAACGCGCATTAGAAGGGCGATCGTGCATTAGAATGTAATATGCCTTGGAAAAGTGACATTAGAAAGGCGATCGGGCATTAGAATGTAATATGCCTTGGAAAAGTGACATTAGAAAGGCGATCGGGCATTAGAATGTATATGCCTTGGAAAAGCGAACGCGCATTAGAAAGGCGAGCGCACATTAGAAAGGCGAACGCACATTAGAACGTCTATGCCTTGAAAAAGCGAAAGCGCATTGAAAGGCGAACGCACTTAGAAAGGCGAACGCACATTAGAAAGGCGAACGCACTTATAATGGAATTGCCTTGGAAAAGCGAACGCGCATTAAAAGGCGAATGTGCAGTGCAAAAGAAAATTGAATTCCAATTGAGAAATTCTAAGAAGATTGACTAAATAAGACATGGCTGACTTCTTGGTAAATGTGGGTGGCCATTTTGAACTTGATCATTTTTTCTAGTGGGCTTTTCTGGTTTCGAATGGTTTTCGAAATGCAGTCTTCTTAGATGCGTTAAGTTTTCGCTGCGATACTTTTCGCTCTTTATCGCGCCCGTTCGCCTTTTTCAGCCACGAAGTGTTTTTTTCGCTTTTTTATAATAAGGCGAAACGAAGCCCCATATGGCGCTATTTTCGCTGCGATGTGCTGCGCTAATTATTTGGCGAAAAGACAATCCTTTATAAATATGCCCCTTCAAATAGCGCCATATGGGGCTTCGTTTCGCCTTATTTATAAAAAAGCGAAAAAAACACTTCGTGGCTGAAAAAGGCGAACGGGCGCGATAAAGAGCGAAAAGTATCGCAGCGAAAACTTAACGCATCTAAGAAGACTGCATTTCGAAAACCATTCGAAACCAGAAAAGCCCACTAGAAAATGATGTCAAGTTCAAAATGGCCACCTCACATTTACCAAGAAGTCAGCCATGTCTTATTTAGTCAATCTTCTTAGAATTTCTCAATTGGAATTTCCAATTTTCTTTTGCCTGCACATTCGCCTTTCTAATGCGCGTCTCCTTTTCCAAGGCATATTCCATTAAATGTGCGTTCCCTTTCTAATGTGCGTTCGCCTTTCTAATGTGCGTTCGCCTTTCTAATGCGCTTTCGCTTTCCCAAGGCATATGACGTTCTAATGTGCGTTCGCCTTTCTAATGTGCGCTCAGCCTTTCTAATGCGCGTTCGCTTTTCCAAGGCATATTACATTCTAATGCCCGATCGCCTTCTAATGTCACTTTTCCAAGGCATATTACATTCTAATGCCCGATCGCCTTTCTAATGTCACTTTTCCAAGGCATATACATTCTAATGCACGATCGCCCTTCTAATGCGCGTTCTCGCTTTTTCAAGGCATATTACCCATTAGAATGCCTTTTCGCTCAAACAATGACTTTTCACCACCTTCAGGGTCGCGCTAATCTTTCGCTCTTTTTAACGCAAAAACCACCTTTCGCTCTTTTATAAATCGCGTTATGCCTTTTCGCTCCCTTTTCGCTAAAATTACCATTGCGAAGTAAGGCGAAAAGGGTTTTAGCGATAGCTCGCGGAAACGGTTTCGCCATTCGTTAACGCTACCTTTATAAATAGCGTTAACTGTCTTTTGGCGAAAACCCATGCGAAAGCGAATGCGAAAACATTTCGCTCTTTTATAAATAGCCCCAAAGTAAATTAGTATGGTAAATATTGCAGTTAAGGCAAAGCACTGTTCAGGTGAGAAGCAGAGCAGTAACCTCTATTCTCTGGGATGCATTGTTTTTGGTAGACCTGGTGTTGGGGGCCAAACACAGATCAAAGTAGGACTAAAGACAGGTTTATGTCAGGGACTTGTTGTCAATACTGCATGCATTCCATCAAACATGGGGTAGGAAGGAATAGGTGCAATTAAACCTATTATTTTTAACTGGTCCAGAATTTCATTAGAGTCAAAAATGTAATTTGCATTAAATCAACCATAATAAGAGTGAGATGCTAACCTTTGAAAAAGCAGGTGCTGCTGGTAGAGCTGGCGGCGGAGGTGGTGGAGGTGGCACAGGCATAGTACTTGTTTTTTTTAATCCTGGAATAGATAGACAGTTTGTTATTTCCAAATTACTATAAATTACTGTCATTTATTCTGCACGCTTGAAAGGATTAAACAGCTATAAATACTGCTGTAGGTAATTAGTGTTTTTTCTTCTTAGCGATTCCTCTATAGAAATTACAAAACATGCAAAAGAAATGCAAAAGAAACTAGTATTATATGTTGTAAGTACTGTAGCATAAAATAATGATGTTGTATGTTCACTTACATGTACACATACCAATGGATATGGGTATGTCCTATCAATGTGAAAAACATGTTACAGTAGGTTGATACAACTTTGGCTTACAGGATGAACTAGGAAGATCTGTTTCCTTGTTTGCAATTACTGACCAGTTCTTCCATTTAAAAATGCTAGATGTTGCAGTGATTATAGCAATGTAATTGAACCATGATTACTTAGTTTTATTTTACTTACAGTACTGATAACACTGCCTGTCTCGTGGACCAAATATTAGGTATCCCTCATATATGCTTGGCATGTGTACCTGCACTTGATGGATAGGGTTAATATGCCCAAAGTAAGCCAATTAAACTATTGTCATTTAAAAGACTTTTAAAAAGACTTTTGCCATATAACAATTTTCTATATTGTTGGCTTTTCTTGTGGTATCTTGAACAAATGTATGCCCTTGTGTTGTATTCACAGTACTTCTGAAGGCCACTTACATTGCTGGTAGGTTTATAAAAATGAATCCAATTTACATTTACCATATTTCTCAGAACAGGTAATGGGTAGTGACATCAGAGGGCCAAAATCCATAGGACCACCCTTTTGTGGTAGACATACTATGGCAGCAAGGTTTGCAGGCAGAGGCTTGTGGAAAATGTGGACACTGAGATTTAATAATTAGAAGGATAATTTTGCAGAAAATTAAACTAAACCGGAAGCCAACAAAGATTTAGCAAGTTATTTTCTACCCAGCGAGACTGGCAGGGTGAGTGAACTACACTGTCATTAAAGTGGCTGCACTTTGTACTGCAGGTTTAATCATATTGCTGCAGCTTAAATGAGAAGTGATTTCAAGATACCGGTAACCGTTCAGTTGAAAATAATTTTGCTATGGGAATGTTGTTTCAACGTTAGGAATTGTTTCAGTTTGTGTTATATTAAATATGTGAGCAGGGATTTTTGTTTGTTGAAGCTCTACAGGCATAGGCTACCACTATAAAACATGTCCTGTTTAACTCAATTAGAACACAAGGGAGTATTCACCACAGACGTATAGTTAAAGCATTCTCTTGGTTACTCTAACTTGCAGGACCAGTTTTTCTTGTCATTATGCCTGAAGATAAAACCACTGAGAACATACAGCAGACAACCTAAAAGGATAAGTGCACTGTAAAATCAAGTATAGTTTAATAGTAAGATGACGCTTTAAAAAAAGTTTCCCCCCTTTTTATTTCCCCCTAGGTCCCTTCTGAGCCTACCTGTGTGGCTGTTATGTTGGTGACATCATGGATGTGAAGGATAAGGCTGGTGAGCCTCTGTGAGTTGTTTGCTTCCCCTCTTAACTTCTTCTGTCTCTACTTACAGACCCCGATCCCTTCCCGACCAGTAGACGCCTCCTCTGCTGTTATATGTGTTAAAGGGTATGTCCACCTGTAAAACAATTTTTAACATCTGCTCCCCCATGTCCCCCAGCCCCAACCGCATAAAAAAATTTTCAGAAAGCCCCCCAAACTCTTACTTACCTCCCCTCGTTCCTCCGCCGCACTGCCGGCCCTCTGCTTGCGAGAATGCAAGCAGAGGGGCGGGACCGGCGTCGCGTCTGTGATTGGCTGAGCGGCAGCCAATCACGGACGCGGCTGCCTGTCATCAGTGCAGCGGAGGAAAGAGGAGAGGTAAGTAAGAGTTTGGGAGCTTTTTGAAAATTTTTTATGCGGTTGGGGCTGGGGGACATGGGGGAGAAGCATGTTAAGGGTTTAAAGCTAGGGAGGGATAGTAAAACGGGAGGGAGAGGGAGGGAGAGGGAGGGGGAGAAGGGCTGCAGTACGCATGGCAATATCTACCGGAGTGGCAAGATAGCAGGCAGAGCCCTGCTATCCTCCTGGTGGTTAGTTTTGGGAATTTGAGGGGGGGTCTACAGGAGAACCCTATGGAGCTGGGATGTGAGGTAAGGATTAAACTACACTACATGGTGGGGCCAGTAGTTGGGGGGATTATAGTTTTGGGGGTGGACATGCCCTTTAAATATGTGTTACACAGCAGCAGCTCTGTAGTTCTGGCAATGGAATTCAGTGATTGGCCGTGACACCAGCGTCATGGCCAGGACTGATTTCCAGACCCCGAAGCTGCAGAGGAGAAAGCCGTGGTGAGTTATTGTGCTGTGTTAGTAGTGATAGAAGTAGATTTGCTAAAGGTAAGTATAGCAAAATTGCGTAATTTGTGCCTGTTGGTTAAAAGTAAGTGGTGATGGTGGACATTTTTTTTACATTCCTCTGGATCAACTTTTAGGTAGGGTTAAAGAGAAGGGTTAAAAATTGCATATAATGCAATCAGTTTTCATTGGTTTATTTTAGTTTTTACTGTTTATGCCCTCAATTAATCCATCCTTGGTAGTCTGTTCCTAATTCTGTTTAATAAAGACAGTTTAGTAAAGTACCATGCACTGAATGATCTGCCCAATTATTTTACGAATGAGTTACGGTGTAAAATACCAACTTCAATGTAAAATGCTGGTGCTAAACAGTATTCTTCTACTGCGGGGTAATGGCCATAAAATATGATAGTAATCTTTAACCCAGGCAGGTTTGTGCTTTGTCACCTATTATTACTTGGATCTGATCACTAAAGCATTCTCAGGGAGATTCAGTAAAAGTTCTTATTGTTTAAAATGGTGCTAAATTTGCCCCAACCAATCAGAAATTATTTAACATTTGAAAGCTAACATCTGATTGGTTGGATAGCTAGGGAATCTGCGGAAGCGTTACGGCGTTATAGGTGAATTTTGGGACATTTTTTCCCATAGACTATAATGGTGACTATAATGGTGACATTTCTCAAATGTGGATATTACGAGGTTTGAGGGTCATGAGATCAAAACAGTTTGTTTCATGGTCATAAACACAAAAGCTGATACTCCCAACCCCCCACACAGACACAGGTACACCCACCTACTGACCCACCTTCCATTCCCATGGAAGCCATACCTAAAGGGTAACTAAACTAATTTTATACATGCAAAAACACATACCCCCAACCTCACTTGGGTACACACACCTACTGACCTACACTTCTATTCCTGTGGCAGCCATACTTAAAGGGTAAAAAAGTCAAAACAATTAATTTTGAAATATCCTTAATAAAAGTTAATTTTATCGTTGTAAACACAAAAAAGATATATCCCCCCAACCTGACATAGGTACACACACCTACTGACCTACTCCTCTATTACTGTGGCAGCCATACTTAAAGGGTAACTAAAGTAAAATAAACTAATTTTTATCAATAATCCAAAAAGTTTGTTTTTTTAACTTCCAACCTGACCCAGGTACACACACCTACTGACCTACCCTTCCATTTTCATGGCAATTTAAAGGGTAACCATAGTATAAAAAAACAAACTATTTTGACTAATCATCAACATTTGTGCCCGTGATAGTTACTTACCTTCCCTCTATCCTCCGCCGCACAGTCCAGGCCCTCTGCTTGCATGGACTCAGCTGTCGGCTGTACAGAACGCCGGGGGAGAGAGGGAAGGTAATTAAATATCGGGGGACTTTCTAACAAACCTTTTATAGCGGTTGGGGCTGGGGGAAGGAGAGCTATTATGTGGCAAAGGGGTTTGTAGCTAGGGGAGGAATCGCAAAACGGGAGGGAAAGGGAGGGGGGAGATGGCTGCAGTGCGCATGCCAAATTTCTCCCGGAGGGGAGACAGGAGGCAGAGTCCTATATGGACTCTGCAGTACTCATAGTGGGCAGTTTTTTTGACTGGGGGGGGATTACTGGAGAACCATTTGGAGCTGGGATGTAAGGTAAGGATTTTTATTCACTACAGAGTGGGGCCAGTAGTGGGGAAAATGATAGGTTTGGGGGTGGACATTTCCTTTAACACAATAAGTTATAGTTTTTGTCATGTCTTAAAAAAGAAATCTAATAATATAAATGGGGTAAGATGGTGTAAAGGATGCCAGTGTCAGACTGGCTTACAGGGTTACGGGGGGAGAAAACGACTACAATTCAAATGTAGAACCAAAGGGACAATAAGAAAAGAATAAAAAAAACCTGATTGTGAAGGTTCTCATTCATCCAGGTTATGGTATATATGTTGTATTCAGTTAGATCAACTGGACTTAAAGTTTAGTTCTTGAAGACGTTTCGCTAGTCATCCGACTGGCTTTCTCAATTCAGAATGACTTATACAAGAATCTGTTGGCAATTATGTACCCTGGAAAGACCAAATTAGCATATCACAGCCAGGTGTTAGGGACCTTCTAAATTCAAGGTGTAGATTGCATTGAGGCTAAAAGGTGTTATCGAAACTGCCCAGTTGATTTAACTGAATACCACAGATACATTTTAATAAACAATAGGAGTCATTAGGAGTTAAGCTTCATACACATTTGCAATCGCCGGGCCTGACCCGGGATGCACGATAGTCAAGTATCGGTAATTGCATGGGCGGATAATTGGCAGAGATGGCCGTTTGTACACCATCATGCATCGCAGGTTAGCCCCTTGATCACACGTGTGTACGGACCTTAAGATAGATATGTAAATGAGTGATGAGTGTATATGTATACAACAAAGAAAAAAAGCTGTGGATTACCTTTGGGCACACCCTCTATGGAAAAAGTCACATTATAGGTATAAAGTTTAAAAACCATCCCTTTATTAGTGTGGAAAGCCACTAGAACAGGCAATGAATCAGTGCAAAAATCAATTAAAAACACATCCCATGTTTCTGCTGGCAATATTTTCAATACAGTTTAAATAACAATGATATACCGGTATATCCACTCACTCACACACTTACAAAAATATAATAATAATAGCATAGCATAGTGACTAAACAAAGTGCTTAGATTAATTAGCCACACAATATGATATATAGCCCAAAATAATCTTAAATATAAATAAGCTAAGCAGCACCCAGTACCCCAGAGTCATATAAAGTATTTATTCTAAACATCAAGGCATGAGGACAAGGAAGTCACAGACCGATGGCAGATCACACAAATATTGAAAAGCCCGAAATGGTGGAATATACTCAGCCCATCAGATGGCCAGACAGACACAGGAGAGATTAAACAGTACAAGCTAAACAGTACTAAACAGTACAAGCTGTACGCATTTCGTCCAATTCAGGGACTTTCTTAACAGGGGATGTGACATCATAGCACACATTATATTGCCATGATGATCGCAATACGAAACCTACTATTGGTCTATTTTAGAGACTGAATAAACTTCCTATTCCTCATCCTCTCACAGTATTGGAGTGGCGTCAATACTAACGTGACGTCAAACATTTTCAAACACTCCCGCTGTTATCTAAACATATTACGGCAGAGTGAATCTAACTTTGGAATACATTACAGCCAAGTAAAGGATATACCTGAATCATAATACCAGGGAACAGACGCTCTATAAAAATATATAGGGGAGAAAGGCTGAATACCCAGGTACATATCTAATATATATAACAATCCTTGTACCTAGGATATCAGGAAACAAATGCTTTATACATATATAGTAGTATGATAGTAAACATATGAAATGTTAGGTGGGCCTCTAGTGTCAGGTTTCCTGGTGGGCACCAACAGACCAGTCTTACACAAAAAATGCGCTATTGTCTGAATTACTGAAAAATCTACAACCTGATGTTATAACAGGTTAGGGCTAACTAGGCCACACAATCGCTTACGATCGCGGTTTGCTATTAATTAGTGCATGAGAAACACATGCCAGGCTAACACAATGTGGGTTTTCGGAGCGCATGCGATCACCATTTTTTTGCAAATTGCATGCCATCCAATATCGGAATATTGTCAGAATTGCAGAGCAACATTGCTTTTGTGCATTTCACGCGTTACCATGTGTTGGAGTGTAGCCTCAGCCTTAGAGTTAGGCAACATCCGGGCATTTTAACGCGTGATCCATTGACTAACATGCTATCCCCATTTTTGGTGTGATTCGAATGTGCCCCGATCCCCGAAATTATAGGAATCACAGCGCAAGTGGGCATCAACTAAACATGTGTGATTGCGCGTGCAATGAATTCACTTAGTGTGGCCTTAGTGTGGTGCATGTTGGTGCCCACTACTGATCCCTGTCATTTTCAGAGTACATGAAAATCGCACCAAAAATGGTGATCGCATGCGCTCCGATCAACAGATCACAGCCACAATCCAATTGGTCCACACTAGTGTGCGCTTTTAAGCGCACTCGTGTGGCCTAACCCTATATGTGGGTTTTTCCGATTATGGAAGCGCATGCGATTGCTATTAAAAATTTTGATCGCATGCGCTTCCAAATAAGAATCGTAATCGCAAACGCAACGCATTGGAAATCGCAGGAATTTTTTGCGTTTCAGCGATTTCCATTAAATAAAAAATGGCACGAGCAATCGCGATTGCGTGCGAAAACATGTGTAGTGTGGCCTAGCCCTTAAATATCTTTCATTTCTATTGTTCCTGGTGTGCACAGGTCTTGTTCCTCTCATTCCAATAACTGATTTCAAGTCCGTTTATATCTCTCCCACTGACAGGTGTGTGAGCCTGCGTCTGTGTGTATGTGGGGGGGGGGGGGGGGGGGGGGGGAATAACAGGTTCCTGGAATTTTCCCCGGAACAAAAACATATAAAAAGATATTAACATTTAAGAAATCATCTATTCTATGTGTAAACTCATTAGTCCAGGTCCCAGGGTATGAAAGGGCATGGAAGGGAAGGAATAGCTGTACACTGTTTCCAGGGTATAATAGGGTAATAGTATAAAATACAATAAATAATGCAACAAACAAAGTAAGAGTAGGAGTAGTTGTTCTTAGCTGTATGTTGTACCCAGAGTATGATATAGTAGGGTAGGGATAGTTGTATTTAGCTGTATGCTGTACCCAGGGTATGTGGTGGTAGGGTAGGGTAGGAATAGTTGTCCCTTAGTCTCTGTTTGGCCAACTTAAAACTATGAAGCCAATGTTATGTATACGAACAGCAGCCTCCTATGCTCTATGAGGACTAGAAGGGGAAGGACAAGTTGAGGTTTAGGAAATTTAGCATTCCTGTGAATTACTGAAATACATTTGCAGATACCTGAACAAATGCAAGATTTTCAACAGAGATGATCAAGAAAGATCTAAAAATCTAAATCCAGGCTCTGTACATTGACTAGGTTTTTATACTGCCAACAATAGCCTCTGTTGTATGATTTGTTTCCTAGGTTGTTAAAAAAAAAGCTACTAGATTTAAATCCTACACTAGTGTAGGTGACAGGTCATGCCAGGACTTTTTCAGGGCGATGTTTAAACAGCTGCAATTGCGGATTATAGTATGACGAATTAAGAGTTAGTGCGACTTTAAGATGATAATTGCAGCACTTTTGCATGACTTTTTTTTAATGACAGCAAATAACTGTTGTTAATGTCAGACAAAAGTTAAAGGCCAAATTGCAGAGTACCAAATGAGTAGGGTATAAAGGTTGGTCTAGATGAAAATAGTAATGGGGATTGAATATAGATGTCCATCTAGACCATTCTCATTAAATAGGGTTTTACAAGGTAATGGATTGTAAGAATTTCACTTTATAAATTACTGGTTTTATTACCGGTATGTATATATAGTATTATACAAATGTATATTCCCAACCTTTAGATCGGACAAAACTATAAACAGACTTGCTGAAAACAGGGATTTTGGACTTTTTTTGACTATATGTATCACCATAGGGTGGGGGTGGAGTTGTGGCACATATTTAACTCACTGTTGGACACATTCACTTTGCTTGAGAAAGGATCATAACAGATCCGAAAAAATTATAAATTAACGGAGATTCAATAAAAGTTCTTATCGTTTAAAATGGTGCTAATTTTGCCCCAACCAATCATATCTTGTTTAACATTTGTAAGCTAACATATGATTGGTTGGGGCAAAATTAGCACAATTTTAACCGACCAGAACTATATGTATAATACAAGTAATTCTCAATCATTTTTAGTTTTAGAAACTTATCCAGCCCACTTTTAAAGCTATTTAATGAAATTGCCATCACCAAATCTGCTGGAAAACAGTTCCACATTTTCATCGTTCTCAAGGTTCGTACACATGTGCGATCGCGGGGCCCGTCCTGTGATGCACGATGTGTGCGAACGGTTGTTTCGGCCGATAATCGCCCCATGTATGGGCACTTTATCGGCTGAAACGGCCATACGTTCAGAGATCCGCCCTGCCGGTCGGACAACGATCCCCACACACAGGCCGACTATCAGCTGAAACAAACGTTTGTACACATTGTGCATCGCGGGTCGGGACCCGCGATCACACGTGTGTACAAACCTTTACTGTTAGAAACTTTTTCTAACAGGAAGATAAAAACTTCTTTTCTTCCAAACTTAAAGGATGTCCACGTGTCCTCTGCTATGACTGATTAGTAAACAATGAGTTTATTGTATGGCCCATTAATATATTTGTAGAAAGTGATCATATCCCCACGCAAACATCGCTTCTCTAATGTAAACAGCCCTAACTTGTCTAATCTACCTGCATAGTCAAGCCCCTCCATTCCCCTTATTAATGTAGTTTTATATGGGATTCCAAAACTGCACCGCATATTCCAAATGAGGCCTTACCAGTGCCTTGTAAAGAGGGAGAATAATATTTTTCTCTTGAATCTATTCCCCTCTTTATACAAGACAATTGCATTAGTACATTGGTACAAGGGGCATGCACAGTCTTCAAAATGTACTCATTTTACTGATCAGTTATGGCTGCAGCCACATTGGGCCATACGGTAACAAGAGTAAAATTGCACTGTCAATTTGCGATTTACACAATTTTGTGTTATTGGAGTACATGTGATTTGCAAAAAAAAATTGAGATTGCATGCACCCCAAAAACAGAGCACAGTGCATGCAATGGGGCTACGTTGACATGCACTGAAATGCGTTTCTCACACACTAATCATGATTGTAAGCACGTGAGAAACGCACTAGTGTGGCATAGCCCTAAAACCATGTCATCTTATGCATAGAGTATTTTATACTGAGACTCCTGCTTCATAAATTTCCTGATTACATGGTGGTGCTGGCTAGAGCCTATGCTGGCTTTAACTTTATAGATTTAACTTTATATATTCTGGCTTTATAGATTTAACTTTATAGATTTAGATTGCAGATAAAAGCAATTTGGCTCTTTACATTTTATTATATATTTTCATTAATGGCAAAAACACTATTTTAATCTGTAAATATTTTTGTTAATCTAAGCTATAGAACCACTGATGTCAGTGTAAGATGTTCGGTGTTGTGCTCTGCAATTTGAATATACCTATCGAGTAACAGGCACACATGACAGGTGGCTCCTGTTGTTCTCACAGTTGTCCCTTCTTTAAGTGCAGCAGTATTAGATATCCACTAAATAGAATTTCTGGTTTCATTTGCAGTTTGTGCACAAATATAGGCTATCTCTGAAAATTCCAAGCAGGAACAATGGCCAGTTGTCGTTTGGAACATATGGTTTAAACAAATGGTTTGACCTGGTCATCTATGTTAAGACTGTTCCCTTGTACTTCTCTATGAATGCCTAGAAATGATCGGACACAGAAACGGCTTCAAAAAATTTTTTTTTTTAATATAGAAACGTAAAACTGCAGTAATTGTTTGTGAGTGGTTGAAATTGAAGACATAAGTGGGGGCCACATTATCTCTGTGTTACAAGTATGTTTTTTGTTCAGTGAGATAGATTGTGGAGCCAAACAAACAATCAGACAGTACCTTTAAATTGCCCTAACTGCTGTATACTTTTTACCAAACCCACTTTTCCCTCCTATTTTAGGCCATGCAAAGAAAAAGGCAACAATCCTATATGGCCAGTGACAGCTGTTTGTTTTCTTTTCAATATTGAATATGACTTTTTTTCCTCTCTTTCATTGTTTTGTTAATGTTAAGTACAAAGATGATTGCGGCGAAAGTTAGAAAGTAAGGCTTTGTAGAAATGTTATGGAAAGATTGCTAGACTTGTCATTTTCAAAACTTCTCTCAGTATTCTGGCAAGCTGTCTATGCAGCACCCTACACCTTAATAACTCTGGATATATCAGAGTGGGGGTCTGACATGTCCGACGGACTCTGTCTTCTACAGAGTGTGATGCGCATGTGTGTAGAAGACAGAGCCCATCGGGACCTATGCGACGGGGGAGCGAGGGATTGGGTAAATAGCTTACATTCTCTCTTGGCTCCTGATCATTTTATTGAAGAATGGGAGGTAAGACCCAGCTCCTTTACCTCCCAATCTTCAATAAAACTGAATTCCCAAATTTTGTTGAGAGAAATGGAGATTTAAGAAATATTGCAATTGCATTTCTTGTGCGTTGTAATGGGGCCTCAACCTTAAGCTGGGTACACACACTACAGATCATTGAAAGATGACAGACAAGATTTGCAAGATCCTGTCTGTCATCTTTCAAATATCTGCATACACACAGTCCCTATGAACATCATGGGGAGAACACTTAGGACTGTGTGTTTCCCTTGACCGCGGCAGACTCCTCTATAGGGAGTTTAGCGTAGCTAATGGAAATTTTCCGTCTTTCCCGAACGAGCGTTCGGCCGACCCGATCGTTAGGAAAACGAAGATACACACAGTACCAATAAACCCCCGATACCGTTAGATCCGACAGTATCGGGGCTTTATCGTTACTGTGTGTACCCACCTTTAGAGAATGCTCTGTATATGGAACTCAGCACATGGTCAGGGATCTCCAAGGTTACTTACGGTAAGGTGTGCATTATCACCTATAATACACATGTTTCTGTGAGTCATGTAATGCTTATGATATAGCTGCACACTGTTTAAAAAGATTATTATTCAGCAATTCTAAAATCCAATATTATTGCTGTTTATATATAGCTCCAGTTTTCTGAAGCCTACAGTACAATACAATATAGAATGATACTGTAGATAGTCATGACAATGTCTTTAAGGAGTTTACTCACAGCAGTAAGATAGTACAGATAGTACATGTGTATTTAAGGGGGGGGGGTTGCCCTGAAGGGTTTACATTCTAAAGTAGCCTATAAGAAAAGTTCACAACCTGCCCTTAGGAGATGACTGATTGGTCTAGTTGCCACACACAGTACTATGTATCAAGGAGTAGCCGCCCCCCCCCCCCCCCCCCCCCGGTTTAATTTTCCCCATTACCTCCTGGTGTGGTCATTATTGACAATGCTATGGCATTCTTACTCCTGTATGTCCCACTAACTGAATAAGGATAGACTCTGCAGAGCATTGCTACCAGGGGTAGAGCCCTGCATCAGGTTGGGTACTCGCGAGTTACCCGATTTGTGGGTCGGTTAACCCGCACTGATTTTTTTGAATTGGTTGCGGATGATTTTGAATTGGTTGCGGGTTGGGTTCGGGTTGAAGAATTCCAGTTATCATTCCTGTCTATGAAAAGAGATCTGTCTGTAATAACTGAAACTGGCAATATCTGTTGTATTCAATAAGATCATCTGGACTTGAAGTTTAGTTCTTGAAGATGTTTCGCTAGTCATCCGACTGGCTTTCTCAATTCAGAATGACTTGTACAAGAATCTGTGGTAATTATGTACCCTGGAAAATCCCAATTAGCATATCAAGAGTTGTTATAGGAATGCCCAGAGTAAGGTGTCAAAACAGCATTGTACATGGCAGACAGTTGGTGTTAAAAGCCCCCACCTCTATTTAGGCTTGGTTTCTTTATTTTCACATAAATGGACTCCTTAACACCTCTCTTGAATCATTCACGTTCCTTTGCCAATTTGTTAACATTACAATCTTCAAAGGTATGTCCTTTATCCTTAAGATGCAGGTACACGGCTGAGTCCTGACCCGAGGAATTGGCTTTTCTTAAAACTGGCAATATATTGTTATCAATCCAAGACAATGTGCAGTGTGTATAGCACCTTACACTAAATCACACTATGGCAGATAAAGGGCAAATATATCTAGATGCAAAAGCTCCCAGCCTGTTACTGTGTTTTTGGCAGGGTAAATATTGCATTATTAACAACTCTAATGTACTTAGAATGTTATACAGGATACCATTGTGGATAGGAATATGTTGAACTTTAACTCTTGTAGTGCCTGGGTAGGTTTTGCAGAAATCACTGGGTTAAAAGCATTTAATGCTGGAGTGACTGGAAAGGCAGGGGTTAAACTTCTGACCTTGGTTGTACTAGCAGTAAACAATCTCCCATAGAACAAACTTCTATCTGCACCTATGCATGAGACCAGAGCAAGTGTCTGTATGGAAACAGATGACATAATTTCTTTGGTCTTTGTAAATCCTTCTGGCTATAATGTTCTATGGGATGTGGATGATTCTAGTGATGGTAAGAACAATCTACCACTTGATGAGGTTCAGCTAGAACTACAGCAGGTATGTGGACCTCCATCGAAGCGGGGAAAAAACTTTTTCACCATATTTATATTTTCACCGGCAGCCGCGTCTGTGATTGGCTGAGAGACAGCCAATCATGGATGCGGCTGCCGGCTGCTCAGAACGGCGAAGGGGACAGATAAGATAATTAACAATCGGGGGACTTTCTTAGAATATAATTATAGCGGTTGGGGCTGGGGGAACATGGACTATAACAGACATAAAGGGATTTACGCTAGGGGGAGGGAGACCAAAGCGGGTGGGAGAGGGAGGGGGAGAAGGGTTGCAGTGCGCATGCCAAACTTCTCCCAGAGGGGAGACAGGAGGCAGAGTCCTATATGGCAGTTTTTGGGAGCTTTGGGGGGGGGGGTTACAGGAGAACCATTTGGGGCTGGGATGTGAGGTAAGGATTTTATTACACTACAGAGTGGGGCCAGTAGTGGGGGGATTATAGTTTTGGGGGTGAACATGCCCTTTAAACTGTATAGTGGGGCTAGTATGTGGTTAAAATTTAGTTTGGGGGCTGGACATGCCCTTTAAAGAAATAAAGTACTTCCAAATTCCAATGCATTGTATTTGAGTTTATACGATCCCCTTTCTTTTTTTGTGTTTTTCTACCTTTGTAAATATTTGCCATTGTGTTTTCTTCATAATTAAATATCTGCTATTCTTAAGGGAATGTGTTACATTTACATTTATTTCAGATCCCGTGTACAAATAAAAAGGTAGAGTTTGGGGATACTGAAAATCCTGGCACACAGTGATGTGGGTGTGTGTCCCCTGATAGCTTTGAATCTTATCTTTGTTTGACTGGCTGTTCAAAAGCAAGAGAGATAATCTAGCAATTCCAGTGCAGAAAATGCCTGTGCTGGTGTCATGAGACCAGAAATGCAGGAAAGGGAGGAGGATTCTGGAAGGAAAATGTTCTGAAAGTGTAATTGTTTCCTTTAGCTTTGTAGCCTTTTCTTTAATTCGTTTATAGAATACCATTAAAAACCTAGTTATCTTTGTCCATTTAATACAAATACAGTGCAACAAATCTGTATTTATCACTCATCTAAACTCTTTAGCTTGATGGTTGCATACACATATGGAGATTGCTTGGCATTCCTATCTGTAGAAATGAAATATTGTTTTCATAAAATAAAACTTTGTACTGTGACTGAAGTTGGAAATGAAGATAAGGTGTGCAGTGGAAATTTTTACTTCCTGAATTGGTGACCTCACCCTTTTGGGACAAAACAGGATACCAGCTAGAAAAGGCAGCCTTTAAAAAAAAAAAAAAAAAAATGGGGGGGCAGCACGGTGGCTCAGTGGTTAACACTGATGCCTTGCAGCACTGAGGTCCTAAGTTCGATTTCATCCTTGTTTCCCCCACAATCATAAAGACATACTGATAGGTTGTATGTGTCAAATAAATGTGCTAAGATTGTAAGCTCTTCGGGGCAGGGCCTGCTGCGAATGTATACATGTAATTGTAAAGTGCTACTGAAGATGTTAGCGCTATATAAATCCACAATAATAATAATAAAATACATGCTGAACTGCTGAAAAGAAGGGGAGTATCATTAATGGCCAAAACTTAGGAGGAATTATTATCGCCTAGGGAGCCCTCCTCTAACCTGCCTAGGCACTGAAGTTTCCCGTCTCCCTGGACCCCTTTTTTGGACATATACATTAGCGAAGTGACCTGCTGTGCCACAATAAATACAGAGGCCTTCCTGAAGCCTTCTGTTCTTTAACGCTAGAGAAAGTTTGGACATACCCAATTGCATGGGTTCCTCTGGGGAAGATTGAGAGAGAACAGAAGGGGTCAGTGATGACCTGAAGTAACCATTAATCTCTCTTGAGAACATTCCCTGAACCTACAGTCAATTTTGATGGCCAACACCATAGATTTGTTAAGGGACTCAGTAGGAGGGCGTCCTTGATGGACTCTTGAGAGGCTAAAGACAAACTGGTTGTTTAAAGCTGAATCATTTCAGCGGATACTCACCACCCAGCGCCGAAACTCAGCCGCATACTCCTCGGCAGAATGTTTGTCCTGAGGAAAGTTCCTAATCTTGGCCTCAGCAGTGGCAGTAAGATCAGAATCTGAGTAGAGAAGGGCCAAAGCGTCGAAAAAGGCGGTCACAGAAATCAACGATGGAATATCATCTGGAGGCCCAATTGGCCAGGTCTGCGGGTCTTCTTGAAGGAGGGATATCACCAGGGCAACTTTCTGGGATTCAGAACCAGTGGAGGTAGGAGGCAGCTTGCTTAGTTCTTTTTCGGGAGAGAGCAGTAGCTGCGCACGAAGATGCGCGCACAGCTGAAGACGCAGGACGCCACAAGATGACGTCATGGCCCGAAGACATGGCGGACGTTGACGGAGATTGACGAAGACGCCATCCATTGCGGGAGCAGGTAAGTGCCGCAGTCTGTCTCACGTGTCCTCTGATATGACCGATTAGTAAATAATACACCAGAGAGTTTAGCATATTGTTTTTTTGAAGAACGCACTCCTGAAAACCTTACTCATTCAACTTTCGTTTATTTGTGACATGCGTGCACAACGTTTTGTGGGGGTGTCCTCATCCTCAGGCACCTGAGGAACGGGACACACCCCGAAGCGTTGTGCACACTTGTCACAAATAAAAGTTGAATGAGTAAGGTCTTCAGGAGTGCGTTCTTCAAAAAAACAATATGCTAATAGCTAAATAACTGCCAGTGGTTAGCAGTAACTGAGGAACAGCACCTTAAAGGAGAACTAAACCCAAAAAATCAAAGTTTTAATTAGAAAGTACTTGCCTCAACATCCTCTCAACATGGGGCTTTTCTTTACCTCTATGAGCTCATTTTAGGTTCTGTTTGTTCCCCAACTCTGAAGCTGACATTTTCCCTTGCCTGCCAGTACTTTTACCTTCATTACATTTTTAGCACCTGTGTGATTTCTACTCCCACCACTTAACCCCTATGATGTAGGAATATATTAAATCATCAATATTCAAATTGGTGGTGCAGCTGATTAACCCTTTCCTAGTAGCAGTGTTGTAGTGTGATGTATATAGGTCTGAGTATCTAGTGTCCAGATCTGAAACAATGTATTTTGCAATAAACCTGCACTATTCACAGTTACAGACCTCTGTCTTTGTATGTTTTACCTGCAATGTATTGTTTAAGTGTTGGAGGGCCATATTTAAAAACTTGCGATAGCGCTGGTTTTCGTTACTGTACGAACGTGGCAGTAGTATACCATAACATTTGGTAATAAACTACCGTAATGATATTCTACGGGCGGTCGTAGATTTACAATGACTATCATACATTTACAAGATTTGCGATAGTGATCATAAATTGATGATCGCCATAACGATCGCTTAAGAAGCCGATACCACACCTTTATAAATATGGCCCATAGTGTGAAGGTCTCTATCGCTCCCTGTCAGCTGTAGCAATATTAGTGGAAAGTGTAGCTTCTTAAAGGGGAATGTTGGAGGGTAGGAAGAGTGTGTTTTTATAGGAACCACATGGTGCAGAACTGTAGGGGGAGGATAGTGAAGTGAACCTGATCTTAGCACAGCTCTGCGCAATGCATTTCTCATCAGTGTACCTTATTAAAGGGAATGTTAGAAAGTAGGAAGGGTGTGTTTTTATAGGAACTACATGGTGCAGAACTGTAGGGGGAGGATAGTGAAGTGAACCTGATCTTAGCACAGCTCTGTGCAATGCATTTCTCATCAGTGTACCGTATTAAAGGGAATGTTGGAGGGTAGGAAGAGTGTTTTTGATTCAGCTCTCTGTATAAAACAAGCTAAGAAATGCATTACACAGAGAAATGCATTGCACAGAGCTGTGTTAAGATCAGGGTCATTATATTATCCTCCACCTGCAGCACTGCACCATGCTCTATAAGTGTATGTATTAAAGTTGAATGTTGGAGGGTATGCCATTTGCAGCTCTGCACCAGGTTGTTTCTATAAATGTATATATTAATAGGAATTATTGGAGGGAATGCCAATTAAAAGGGCACTGTTAGAGGGAACACAAACATGTTCTATAAAATTAATGCAGCAGAAAGGCTGTCTGTGGGAAGTTTAGCATAAAGAAAATCACTCTTCCAACTAGGGTTCCCACCTTTGCCTTTAAGACCCGAACACATATACAGGCCTATGTATGTATTCCACAACCAATCAGATTTTAGCATAAGAACTTTTATGACAATATTCCTGATATGTACACAATTAAAGATTGTTAGTATTTTCTTTAGAAGCATGATGCAGGCTGATACAGTTTGTATTTAATGCAATGGTACTTAGCACTGCAACATATATATTTAATACGTGTTTGGGTCTTAAAGGCAAAGGTGGCCTTTGCCTTTACACTACTTCCAAAACTACTTCTAGGCTCCAACATTCCCCTTTAAAATGCATTGCACAGAGCTGTGCTAAGACCATGTTCCCGTCAATATGCTGCACCTGCAGCTCTGAGCTGTTTTGTTTTTATAAGTGTACCTTGTGAAGTGATCAGCTCAATTCTACTGGGGTTGCCAACTTTCCCTTTAAGATTCAAACACTTAGGGCTAGCTTCCACAAGCACGTTTTGTATTTTGGTTTGCAATCCGATTAGCCTGGTAACTATAGACCTGTAAGCCTAACATCAGTGGTAGGGAAGGTGATGGAAACTTTGTTAAGGGATCATATCCTTGACTTTGTCTCCAGAGATCATCTTATTAGTAGTAGTCAGCATGGATTTATGAGAAATAGATCATGCCAGACAAATTTAATTGGTTTTTATGAAGAAGTGAGTAAGAAGTTAGATTCAGGCACAGCTGTGGATGTGGTATATTTGGATTTTGCAAAAGCCTTTGATACTGTGCCACATAGGCGACTAATGTATAAACTGAGGACTGTTGGCCTGGAAGAAAACATTTGTTCATGGATAGAGAACTGGTTATTGGACCGCAAACAGAGAGTGGTGGTTAATGGAGCTACATCTATGTGGGCTAAAGTTCTAAGCGGAGTTCCTCAGGGTTCTGTACTGGGGCCGCTTCTGTTTAATCTGTTTATAAATGACTTAGAAGGGGGCATTGAGAGCAAGGTCTCTGTGTTTGCTGATGACACTAAATTATGCAGAGCTTTGGAAACTTCCAATGATGTGCAAGTGCTGCAAGCAGACCTAGATAGATTATCAAAATGGGCAGCAGAATGGCAGATGAGATTCAATGTTGATAAATGTAAGGTGATGCATTTGGGATTTAATAATCCCTGTGCCACCTACACCATAAATAACTCTGTGTTAAGTGCATCTGTAATGGAAAAAGATTTGGGGGTTCTGGTAGATAACAGACTTAGCTGTAGCAAACAATGCCAGGTAGCAACAGCTAGAGCTAGCAAGATATTGTCTTGTATAAAGAGGGGAATGGAATCAAGAGAGAAAAATATTATTCTCCCTCTTTACAAGGCACTGGTAAGGCCTCATTTGGAATATGCGGTGCAGTTTTGGAATCCCATATACAAAAGGGACATCTTGGAAATTGAGGCAGTTCAGAGAAGGGCAACTAAATTAATAAGGGGAATGGAGGGGCTTGAATATGCAGGCAGATTAGACAAGTTAGGGCTGTTTACATTGGAGAAGCGGCGGTTGCGTGGGGACATGATAACCTTATACAAATATATTAATGGCCCATACAGTGAACTCTCTGGTGCATTGTTCACTAATAGGTCATATCAGAGGACTCGTGGACATCCTTTAAGGTTGGAAGAAAAGAAGTTTCATCTTCAAGTTAGGAGAGGTTTCTTTACAGTGAGAACGGTGAAACTGTGGAACTGTCTTCCAGCAGAGGTGGTAATGGCAAGTTCATTGAATAACTTTAAAAAAGGCCTGGATAAGTTTCTAAAACTAAAAAATATTGAGAATTACTGGTATTAATGCATATAGATCTGGTTGATCCAGGGATACTTTCCGATTGCCGTTTGGAGTCAGGAAGGAATTTTTCCCCCCCTTTTTTAGCTGGGGTTTTTTGCCTTCCTCTGGATCAACTGTTAGGTAGGGTTAAAAAAAAAAAAAAAAAAAAAAGTGAATAGGTTGGACTTGATGGACGAATGTCTTTATTCAACCTTAATTACTATGTTACTATGCTAGTGGGAGTGCAAGGATGGAACAGCCTATGGGACTTGCCCCACTACATGCGATGCATTTCCGTGTGCTATTGGAGTGCATGCGATCACCATTTTTTTATCTGTATTGCATGCTCTCTGCTAGGGTCCCATTGCACTTAAGTGGGGCCACAGCCTCAGGAAATTGCTAAGTTCCATTGCATTAAATACATGCTGTATGGCTAAACTGAAATCAATGAAGCTTGCATTGCACTTCTAAGGGCTAGACCACACAAGCACATTTTTAAGGCGATTTCTATTTTCCAATTGTATTAAAATCGCAGCAACGCACCAAAATCTTGTGATTTTGGGTGTGTTTCGATTCACGCATGTGTCAGCAATTTGGTAACACATGCGTTTTTTGTGCAATCGCATGCGTTTTCATAATGACAATGGACAAATCGCAAGCGCAAACACTTGCAAATTGTGTGCGATTAGGGTGCGTTGCAGTGTGGCTGTGCCCTAAATGTACATTTTAGCAATAGACACACTAATATAAATGGTAGAGTGCAGAAATAAACACATACAAAGACACAGTCTTGCAGAAATGTTCACAAATATAAAGGGTTAACAAGTTGCTTCCTAAATACATATGAAAAGGGTTAACACCTTCCCCCACTCTGTTTGAGCAGGAAAATCTACTAATAATATTCATTGCTATCTCTGATGATTGGCTGGGAGACACTGGCAGGTGGGGACTCTGAGTTAAACTGTTACATGCAGCTTAGCATAAGAGGAGTGGGAAATAAACACAAGGTAGCTAGTTAGCATGTGCAGAAGAAATATTGGTACCTGGACAACCAGGAAGAGGCAACACTAGAAGCCAGCCATGACATCATAGATTGCCAGTACTCAGAAATGTTCTATAAATGATTTCTACAGTAAGAAGCTGAATTCAGAGGTGAGAGACAAATGGTTTTACAAAGTGACAGTTATAGAGTCTGTGGAGCTGCCTTTGTATTTTGGGTTTAGTTAAACTGTAAACACTAGAGAGTTTATTGTATGGCCCATTAATATATAGGTATAAAATGATCATATCCCCACACAAACGTCTCTTCTCTAATATAAACTGCCCTAATTTGTCTAATCTGCCTGCATAGTCAAGCCTCTCCATTCCCTTTAATATTTTAGTTGCCCTTCTCTGAACTGCTTCCAATTCCAATATGTCCCTTCTGTATATGGGATTTCAAAACTGCACCACATATTCCAAATGAGACCTTACCAGTGCCTTGTAAAGAGGGAGAATAATATTTTTTTCTCCTGAGTCTATTCCCCTATTTATACAAGATATTATCTTGCTATGTACAATACTATCAGGGAGATGTAATAAAAGTTCTTACCGTTTAAAATGGTTCTAATTTTGCCCCAACCAATCAGATATTATTTAACATTTAAAGGCTAACACCTGATTGGCTGGGGCAAAATTAGTATGAAATATGCAGGGAGGCACACTGGCTTGTATGGTGAGCACTTAATAAATGGAAGTTTGCTATTAACCTCTACCTGAGTGTGCCTCCCTGCATATTTCATATTGGTTTGATACTTACCTGACGTGGCACAGGCCTCAGGGGGTGCACCTCGAAATCTACCTGAAGGGAATCCACAAAGTTGTTGAAAATTGGGGCAAAATTAGCACCATTTTCAACGATAAGAACTTTTATTGAATAACCCTGTATATGTTTTATATTAGAGAATTAGCAGAATATTAGTGAATATAGCAGATTTCAGGGAGCTCTAACTTATACACAATTTGAATTTACTAGATTTAAGCAGCTGACTTATCTTTGAATCTTTTGTCTCAGTTTAATTCCACTTAAGGAAACACTGGACGTCTATCTTGAAGTGGAGATGCATTGAATGGGAAGCTTTCTTGGGAGACACTGTATGTATGTACTTCAGTATAAACCAAGGTTTTCAGGCTGTAAAATCAGCCTGAAAACCTGACCTTGGTTTATACTTGGGTCAGTCACTCAGCCTGTACTGATCTATCGGCACCGAGTAGTGACGTCGCTTGCCACTGCATATGTTTGGACTCCCAGCTACTAAAGCATGCTGGCAGTTGTAGTTTCTAAACATCTAGAGTGCCAAGGAATGAGGTTTTAGTTGCCCTTTAAATGGACAGCAGAATTCCCATTCAGAAATAGCAAATCCAGTATGGCTTTTACTGTATGGGACTACTGTATGGGAATTCTGCTGTCCATTTAAAGGGCAACCAAAGCCTCAAAGCAAGAATCAGAAGGCAGTAGTCAATCACGTTTACTATTTTTTTCAGGTGAAAATAGGTACCTCGGTTTATACTCTGGTCAGCCTATACTTGAGTATATACGGTACCTAGTCTGAGTAAAGCAAGTATTGAATTGAAGTCACACAGCAACACAAACACTACTTACAGTACATGTAGTAATTTATAGATTGTGATGAGGCAAAGTATTTTTTTTCAGTGTACATACCCTTTAACTCCACTTAAGGCATTTAGGCCACAGATGGTGTTGACAGGAAAAATGTATCCCCTTCCAAACTATAAATTGCTCAAAATCAGCAGGTAAGTGGAAATTGATTATTAATGAGATTAAAGTGATTGAATCAGTCAAAAAAAAAGAAAAGATCCTTGTAAAACTAGCTTCAGATGAGCCTTTAATGGAAATATAAATTAGTTTAACCCTTTTAAAAAAATACACTAGCTTCAGGTATAATCATAGTGGAAAGAAAGTGTTAATTATTTAGAGGAACAGTGTGAAAAGGAAGAACATGAGCCATTTTATCATACAGAGGTACTCCCCTTAATTTCCATTCTGTCCTTTTCTCATAGAACATTCTCCTTAGCCAGTGATCCAATGTGGTTGAAATCCAGAACCTTCTTTAATTATTGATTTGGCATAACTAAAAATAGTAAAGATGTTATAAATGTATAACTGTTCAAACCTTTTATTGAAAATCACAAATAGAATTTACTTTTCTTTGTATCACAATATTATTTTTGATCAGTTCTTGCACAGACACAAATATAATATGGAAATTGTATACCAGTTGTGTATTACACAAGAACCACAGGTCAACTTCTTTTATAAAGGTCATGGAGCACCAAGGTATCTTCTAATATCCTAGTAATTTATAGTTGGGGGTACTTTATCTAATATAAGCTACCCCTAAACCCCCCCCCAAAGAAGTGTATCCCACAAGCAATTTCATTCTCACTGTTTATCCCACTCCACTGCCGCTCAGATACGAGACTTGAATATCCATTAAATTATTATATCCTTATAATTCCCCCATAATGGATAAAAACTATTAAAAATATTCTTATAATCAGTGCACTTTTATGTAGTAGCATTTCTTTCTGGCCAAAAGAAAAGAGAAGAAAAAATTGTTGGAGATAGCATCCAATAGTGAATGGTGCCGCTCCAGTGTGAAACCTACAAGAAGGGGAAATGGGTGTTAGGGGGTTGTAGAGTCTGTAATTGGTAGGAGGTGTAATGCAGCTTTCTGAGTGTCTGTATTTTTCGGGCAGCTCAAAGAAACCTATTAAATAATCTCCTTCAGCATTCCCTCTACAGTATGGTTTCATACTTTAGTGGGAGGCTCTACAATGAGCCTGGTGGATATGCAGGCCCCACTTTTAAACACACAGCATTTTTTTGCAATGAGTTTAGTGCTTTTTTATGCATGTGGTGCATTTCTTTCCTGATCTATATTATTGGAAGGTATGCAATACACACCAAAAAATCGTCAATGCATGCGTTCCAATAATAGATCGGAGACGCACATGGTGGGGGCAATCCGAATTGCACTGGCGATGCGAAATCGATTAAATTGTGAAATTCTTAAGTACCTTAAATATGGAAACAACCCACAAATTATGTGAAAATAAATGTGAAAATAACTATAGGTTTAAAAGTGAATATACATATTCGGGGGTGAATTTTCATTTCCTGCACTCTTTCTGCACAACTCAATATGCAGTGTGACTGTAAATACTCCCCCCTTCCTCTGAAACCAAATAATAAAGTGTTTTCAAATAGGATCTGCTTTTTTCTTTCACAGGGGCAGTTTGTATTTTTAGATTTGTATTCCAGGAATCGTTAGAAAGTGTAAAAGGGATGCCTGGGGTTCCTACAGAACATTCTGTAGGTAATAATAAACCTAGAGTTAGAATATAATACAACTTGAATAAACTAAAGTAAAAGAACATCAGGAAGCACCACAAAGGTGTGAATTAAATGGAAAGTGTATAGAACAGTAATTACAGAGCTTTAAGAAAGGAAGTTGGAATATACGGTTATTTACTTCTTGTACTTTCCTGAAAAGGAACTTAACGTTTATATTCATTTTTGTGCTTGTTAGAAGCTGAAGAAATCCCTGGGGTGCTATTAATATGTACAGCAACACGCAACCCATAGGAAAAGATGTGGTTTAAACAATTTACTTTGAACAAACAGTCCTTAAATGTGAGGGATGTTGGAAATTGCAGGTATTTTCCAGCAGCTGCAGGGGTGTGAATCTGACTCTCCCATACTAGGGTATATAAATAAGTTAACACAAAAAGACAATTATAGAAAACACTAGGACTATTGTGTTGCAACTTCTCTTCCACTTGGTGAGGGTAAGCATCTATTTGAAAATGTGGGCAATAAAAAAAAAAACATCTGTAAAGCTGGGCTCATATCTTGAACAGAATGGGGCATTCATCCGGTTGGCCAGTTCAAAATATTGCAGTCACGCCAAAAATAGCTGCCATCGTTATTTCATCGCAATTGCCTGAAATTTAGCGCATGTCTGATCAAACTGTTGTGCAATTTGGATGAAGGTTTAACCGAGATCGGCCCGTCACTGCTGAAAAAGTACCAAAATCGAAAATACCAAGAAAACCAGTCGATCAGGTTAAAATATCACCTAGTGTGTGTACATGGCTTTAAATCAGCTCTGGTGCCTGGCAGCTGAGGGCAGTAATCATTTTGCTGTAGCAGTTCAGTGCAATGCATTTCCCTTATGTAAGATTAATTAACATTTCAAATTACTTGTTAGTTAAAACTGACTATTGGCAATTAAAACTCAAATGAACCCATCACAGTAAGTGATGTTTGATTCTGTACTGCTTGATAACAGATGAAAAAGGAATCGGTCAATATGTGTGTTTTACTAAAACTTTACAGTAGCAAATCTGCACAATTTCTTGGGCAAAATTCCCCCTTACAAATGTGTTTGCCCTAAAAATGTGTGCACATTTGTCACAAAAAAGCTTCAGTAAAATGAATAGTGTGTACCCCTGTTTGTACACAAACCTCTCAGGTACTTGTATGGTGGAAAGCAGTTTTCCAGCCTATCAACGTATGCTTGATGTAACACTTAACATCAATTACTTTGGTCCAATGCAAAAATCATATTATAGTCCAAATTGGGCTGAAATTGTCCTTTAGGTTTCAATAATGTGCTTCTAATGAAATATACCAGGCTTTCCCTTCTACATACCATAGCAGGTTGTTTTAGGTTGTTAGCCTAATGTACAGGAAATTTACAAATTTTAATCTTTAAACTTTAATATTTTTGTATTTACATCAGGGACGACTAGACATAAAAATTCTGCCATTGTTGATTTACAAACATCCCAGAACAACTGTAGTTGAAGATCAGTTCATGAGTGATTGTTTGGACTTTCCATTTTCTTACATTCCTTTTTTCTTTTGGTTACCAGTTCCTTTACGGTTTCGATTTTGTCCTTCTCTGTCCTACATCTCACATTGGACATTGACAACTGTTGTGCTTATAAGCTTATTGTCTTTAAAGGAGAGCTGCAGTACTTGTTCACATTCATTTATAAATTAATTTACTATAGTAAATGAATTCTTGCTTGTGACATCTGCATCTGCAGCTGTCAGAAGTTAAATCCACAAAGTCATAAACTACATGATTAAGATGCCAGCAGCCTTTGTTACCACCCATTATACCTTCTTAGTTCATTAAGAGCAGTTATCTTCCACGTCATAATAAAAGTACTATGCAGAACTTTTGTGCATCCTTCTTAAACTTTTTTTTACAGTTTCAGGTGGCATTAAATAGGAGGTTTGTGATATTAATTGCTGATTAAGCTCCCTTGACCATCTGACATGCATGTATGAATCTTCTTATTTCTGCCACAGATAACATCCAAGTGTTACTCAGTAAACTTGGGAATGCTGGGTATTCATTTGCCATTTATTCACTTTTGAAGTATCAAAGAAGTCAGTCTTTATGGAGGAAACTTACACAGGGTGGACAAACTGCAGAAGCCTGCACATGTACAAAGCCAATGAGCCTAGACATTAATATCTAACTGTTTATAGTGTTTCTATCACAGCCAATGAGCCTAGACATTAATATCTAACTGTTTATAGTGTTTCTATCACAGCCAATGAGCCTAGACATTAATATCTAACTGTTTATAGTGTTTTCTATTATAATCTGTTACTAAAGTAGCAGATTATTTCTTAGATTTGCCTGACTGCCAGCACTGGTATATGTTATTACCTATGGTGCTATGTAAGTAGTAATTCATGTTTTTAGAAGTTTCTTTCTCCTTTATTTGTCCTCTAAACAGGGAAACTCAACACCTTTAAAAGTAAACCAAGGGAATTCAGGAGGCCGATCAGCTTTATTGGCAGACATTCACAAAGGGGCTCAATTGAAAAAAGTAACACAGATCAATGACCGAAGTGCTCCGCAAATTGATGGTAAGTCCACTGATTAAGAGGCTATACTCTCAGGGTCAGCTGGCCAGTAGATACACAAAATTAATGTATCCATTACATTACAACAGGAAATGAGTTTCAGTATCAGTATTCAGTTTTGTGAAGCCATTTCTGTTTTTTGTCAGGTGTTTGGAGTATCTGCAGGAAATATAGTTACATACATATTATATACATAGTATTAGAGGTTAAATTAAGACATATGTCCATGTAGACCTCTCAATTTCCTTTTAAATCAGCCCAGGCCCGTGTCTGTACATGCAATCTTTCCACAGTTTAAAGTTATTATGAAGTTAACACTTCCTGCTTGCACTGTCCTATCCAGCTGTGACACAGAGGAAGCCCACTGCACTAAAAACTGCCCAATAGCATACCACAAAAAACGTACCTTTTTTTACAAATACACGGACACATGTAAAATATATGTTGCATGTAGCAGCATAGCAGAAACCTGGCACTGCACCAGAAACAGCTGATCACAGTATTTAAAATAGATAGATTAGTTAGACAGGAGACCAATATGATTAATCAGCTGATTATATTCTGGGTTGTATTAATAAATGTTTTAACATGTTCTGGATGATCGTAGTAAGAGGTTACTGGAGGGACACAAATTAGCATACCTGGTTTGAGTGACAGCATACCTGGTTTGAGTGACAGGTCTTTCCCTGTACATTTACAAGATGATCCTCTGCACTCTTCCACACGTGGGTGCCTACTCCTCTAGATAATCCAACCCTTAATGGATATACATTAACTGGAAACAGCAAGAAAGCGAGGGTCGCACTCCAAAACAAACTTGAATTTATTATAGACCACACATATATCACAACGTTTCGGGGGGAAACTTGTCCCCTTCCTCAGGTGTTTTGGAGTGCGACCCTCGCTTTCTTGCTGTTTCCGCTTTCCCTGTACATGCTGTTATTTAAAATGAAGATTTCTGAGAATTCAACTCGGATATCAAATCTTAAAAATGAGTAATGAACTATTACACTATGTAAAGGTATGATTTTTGAAAATTCGATTTTTGGAAGTGTAGATACCCTTTAACGTATATTTATTAAAAGTTAGCTTTTAATTACCCACACTTTTTGCCAGTTGCAATTTAGACTGACTTGCTGTTTGCACTTTATAAGGGGGTCTCTTTCCTCTATTGATTGTATAAGACTGTTTATTTATCCCCCAGCATACATCTGTGTTCATTGTGGGGGTAGTAGTGCACCATTTTCTATAATTGTAAGATGTTACCAGCAGCAGAGGAGCTTGGGAAGAAGAGAAGGAGAATGATATGATTTCTCTTATTAACAAAATATTACAGAATATTTCATGTAATTCAGTAATTGTCTATTCTATTATTATGTTTCAGATTGTAAAAAGAACAGTAGCACAGGCAATGAAAGGAGTTGTGTTGTTCCCCCTTCTGGAGGCTTATTTGCTGGAGGATTTCCAGTGCTTAAACCACCAGGTCAAAGAGATGCTCCAGGTAAGACAAATGTATAAGACATGTGGATACTCCAGGTAAGACATTTGTATAAGACATGTGGATACTCCAGGTAAGACATTTGTATAAGACATGTGCATACTCCCGGTAAGACAAATGTATAAGACATGTGCATACTCCAGGTAAGACATTTGTATAAGACATGTGGATACTCCAGGTAAGACTTATGTATAAGACATGTGGATACTCCAGGTAAGACATTTGTATAAGACATGTGCATACTCCTGGTAAGACAAATGTATAAGACATGTACATACTGTACTTGTACATACATGTATAAGACATGTATATACTACACCATGCAATAAAAAGAAATGTAAACTATGTCATCATCAATGAATCAACCAATATAGCACATGATAAAGGCACCTTCACCATTTAAGGATAATACTGCTGCACATCCAGGAATGTAGTTTACATGATCCAATGTAACAAGTGTCCCAATGCACATTATATTGGGGAAACAGGACAAGAATTACGCCAGAGAATGAATAACCACAGACACACTATACAAATTCATGAAAATAAACCCAATTGCTAGGATAACAACACAACCTGCACACCAGTCGGACACCATTTCACACTTCCTAATTATTCTGACATGGACCTTTCAATATTAATACTTAAAGGACAATTTAAAAACACCCAGGAAAGGAAAACCTTTGAACTTCGAATGATCCTTTTATTTAACACTAAACAAACTGGTTTAAATAGGGACATGGGATTCCTCAGCCACTATCAGGAATATGTTTGATCCATTCCTACTTCCCCCCTCCCTGTCTGCTTGTACCTTGTCTGTATCCCACTAATTACTTTCACTAATTATGTCCTATTTACAGTTCCCTATTGTTTACTTTGTTGTTGTTTTATTGCTTTACTGATTATAGTTCACCCTATATGCTTATCCTTGTTTTACATTCCTAACATAATATGATTTCCAAAAAAAGGTTGTAACTCTATCAACTTTAAAGATGTGATGTACCCTGTGTTTCTTAGTACTGCTTGACCTGAGGAAGAGAGAAGTGTATCTCTCGAAACTTGTCTGTAAAAATGAACTGTTAGTCCATTATAAAAAGATATCCCCTTATCCTACAGTACTCATCTCTTAGTATATACATACTCCTGGTAAGACACATGTATAAGACATATGTATAAGACACGTACATACTGCAGGTAAGAGATATGTATAAGACAGTTGCATACTCCCAGTAAGACATGTATAAGACATGTGCATACCCCAGGTAAGACATATGTATAAGACATGTACATACTCCCAGTAAGACATATGTAGAAGACACGTGCATACTCCCAGTAAGACATATGTATAAGACATGTGCATACCGCAGGTAAGACATATGTATAAGACATGTACATACTCCCAGTAAGACATATGTTTAAGACACGTGTATACTCCCAGGAAGACAAATGTATAAGACATGTACATACTCCCAGTAAAACATATGTATAAGACACGTACATACTCCAGGTAAGAGATATGTATAAGACAGGTGCATACTCCCGGTAAGACAAATGTATAAGACACGTGCATACCCCAGGTAAGACATATATGACCATCTAAGTAATGATACTTAAAGTTCTATTATTTAGTATTATTAATTTTTTCAAGAGCATTCAGAACATGGACCATTGTGTCATTTTTCAAATTGTAAGTAATAATGTATACATACTGTGTACATGAGGCCACTATGTGGCCACCATATACATCTGACCCTGTCTTGATAGCTTACAATCTAAGTATTTTATTTTCATCCTATTGGTAAGTTTTTATGATTTACCGTAAATAATATATTATTACAGCCAATATAATTTCATATTCCATTATAGACAATAGGCAAACATGTTGTATTTTTCCAGCCTCACAAATTTAGACGCCTTTTTAATATTCAAACACTCAGAAACCCAGTTGACAGGTTTGTAAAAGGGCAGGCATGGTTCTTTTTGTTTATCCATGCCCAGACTGTATATGTTTGCACATTGTGTCACCAGTTATTCGGATAGTACAATGCTGATTGTTTTTATACAGTTTATATAGATGTTGTGTGATGCTGTTCCTGTTCTGTAAACTCCTGTGCACCTCCATTTTATTTAGTTAGTTAGCTCCATTTTATTTAGTTAGTTAGCTCCATTTTATTTAGTTAGCACAAAACTTTATTATATTGCATGAGTTGTGCTGCACGGTTTCAAAACATTTTGGGAAATGCTGCAGGCTATGTACAACCTACCTACCTAATGTAATATACACAGATTTGGGCGATAGCACTTGATAATGCATCTAATTTTTATATGTTTGTTTTCATTTCTTATTGAATACTGTTTGACAAGATTGTTTTCTTCAGGATTGCTGAAATGTATACTGTATTAAATTTATGTGTAGCCAGCAAATCATCACAGTCGCAGTCAGTTCAGTTATTCTATGTTTTCCATCTTGTCATTGCAGGAAGTAAAAGTCCCTTGCTTGTTCCATCAGGGAAATACAATAATTCAAAACCTGCCAACATCTCCACCCATACGTCTGAAATACCAAAACGGCCAACTTCTCCTGCACCAGCCACTATAGCAATGAGAGCTCCTCTGCCTCCTCGACCAAATATTTTAGGTCCACCACCTACCCCTCCACCTGCCAATAAACCTCAGATGGTGTCAAATTCCCAAGCTACACAGCCTTTTAAGGAAAGGTCTGCCAATCCTCCACCTCTGCCACCATCACTTCATGTTCAAGGAGATAAATCTCCAAAGTTTCAAAGGCCTCCATCTCTTTCCTTTCCTCCACCCCCACCACCATTACCTCCATCTAACCCTCCTCCTGCACCGCCTACTGCATATACTGGAAGGACACCAGATATTTCAGGATCATCTGAATCTGCTCCTTGGAAAGGAACTGAGTATTCTGATGCTTACCCTAGCTTTCCTGATAGAGATTATCCATCATTTCCACCGCCTCCCCCTCCACCACCTCCTCTTCCAATGTCAGTCTCTAATAAACGTAGATCATCTGAGCCTTTTCCACCTCCTCCGAACATTGTCACAGGTCACAGTGACACAACATCCCGTCCAGTGAAATCCCTTCCTGTGCCACCTCCACCTCCACATGGAAGAAATGTAAAACTTACAGGTACCAAGCTTTGGTTTGTAACAATAAAAGACTACTGATTAATTATGAAAATGCAACCATGCTAACATCAATAAATAAAATAGTATATTGAATAAGTTTCTCTTTACAAATAGTACTGTACATAGAGATGAGAGGGTCCTAGGCAGTGCAGACAATCTAGATTAAAAAAAACACTGTTGTAGAATTACAGTGCCAGGTCCTCAGATGCAGCATTGCTTTAAACAGCAGATAAAAACAAGCTGCATCCTGTCCTGCTCCCTGAAATCTAAAAACTGACAGCCAATCATATTTTAGCACAGCGACCTGTCTTTGTTTAGCTGGGTACACACTTTTACTATAAAGGGACGATTCTGTCAGATCCAATCGTTAGTGTGTACTGCAGTTCCAAGCGTTTGCCATCACTAGTGACTACTTGAAAATTTTCCTCACCCACGGTCAGCTCTCTGTACTAAAGTATAGGGAGTTGGCCGCGGCTGAAGGAAACATGCAGTCCTGAACATTCTCCCCATACTTTATATAGGGAAAACGCTCCGGACTGTGTGTAGGGGGATCTTTAAAAAAATTACAAACAGAATTTTAGAAATTCTGTCAGCATCTTTTTAAGATCTTTAGTTTGTGTATCCACCTTAAGTCACAAAACAAGTGTGAAATAGTTAATACAACAATCTCTTCCCCACACATTCCTATGCTTTTCATCCCAAAAAATGTTTTTTTCTATTAAACACTGTACAGGTGTACAGGAATTGAACCTGTAAGCTAATTTTTTTAACGCCACCTAATGGCTGATATTAAAAGTGCCATAATAGTTAATGGCACTTTGCGATGTGCCAAGAGCTGCTTCAGGCTGTAAAATAAAAAAAACTGCTGGGTAACAAGAAGCTTTCAAAGTCTTATCAGGGACTTCCATATTGGTGCCGAGACTTCTGTATAGAAAATATAGAGACATTAAATAGTGGGCTCAGGGGGCGTGAACATTAGGTGCACATTCCCACAAGACTCCGAAGAATACAAGGGCTGTGAGGTGTACTGACAAAATGGATCTACTTCTTACATGTATGTAAATGCATCTAAAGTTTATGCAGCTCCTAGCACCAGTGGTATTTCAGAAAAACAGCACTCCAAACAAATCCAATAATAAAAAGTCTTGTAAAATCTGTTTTTGGTTGCTCTCTGATATATAGAATAAAACAAAAATAAAATAGAAAAGACAGATTAGTTTTAAATGTCCTTGTCTAGTTTAAAACATTTAATCAACCATATATTAAAATATAATATACCCACTTACTTTTGCAATTTAAAACTTTATTTCACAGAGGAGGAAGCTGCAAACCTCTACAAGCAGTGAAACGCGTTGAGAATTGGATTTATTCTCTATAACCCTAAACAGTATTGGCATCACAGATACTGGCACAGATACTGGCTGCCAAGTATCTGTTTTTACCATGTGTATCTCTGTGAATGATGGTAGAAGTGTGAAAGGTTTAAACAGCACTTAGTCAGTGGACCTTCACTTTCTTCATCTGGGTAAATTATATTATAAGGTTGATTAAGTGTTTTAAACTAGATAAGGACATTTAAAACTAATTGGTATTTTATTTTTGTTTTATTCTGTATGTATGTAAATGCAACTTACTTGAGAACCTACTGTAGTTCTTTATTCATAACATGTTCCAACACGACAGGCTGATTGGTGCTTGAATTCCAGTTATTGTGTGTAACAATGCATAATGATAAGTAAATTAAATCATTATTCCACTGTCACAATTAAGGCTTGTACACATGTGGGATTGCGGGTTATGAGTACATAATCCTATCAATGGCTTATATATATATATATATATATATATATATATATATATGTAATTTGTGGCACAAGACCCTGCAAGCTACCTATCTAACATTAGTTTTCATGCACACCTTCTAGTGACCCAATGGCTGGAAAACAAAATTAAACAAATTTCAGCATGAAACAACACCATTAACATATTAGGATATAGATGCACAGGTATTTATATATTTACACACAATATTTTACTTTAGCAGTGTTTTTGACATTTGTAATGTTGGTTACTATCTAGGACTGTACACAAAAGTGAAAGTGCATCATACATGAAAATACCTTCCTTCTTTCAGGATCTAATGGTTCAAGGTTACTTCCTCCTCCACCACCAGCAAGGTCACCTTCAACTGAGCTAAGCAGCAAACAACAGCTTAATCAGCAGCAGCCTTACAAGAATTCTGCCACACAGGTCTATTCAATTCCTAAAAGAGGAAGCGCACATGATCTAGGTAAAGTGTTTTACTTCCTTGTGTTGGTCCATAAAACATGCTTGTCATCAAAAGTGTATATGACAAAATTAATAGGAATAAAAAAAGTTTAATTTTTGATAAAAAAAATTATTCATTTTGCAGGTTCAAAAAATTTGCATTAAGGGTGAGGCCTCACTAGAGCATGGCCGTTATGGTCTGCTTGTGCTATGATAGCGCTATGTTGCGCATGCGATCCGCAAAAAAAGTTGATTACATGCGTTCCGAAGATTGGAACAGACACCAGCGCACATCGTGTGGTCAGACCGATTGGCCAACACTAGCGTGCGCTTTTAGACGGGCCTTTGCAATGTACGCACACATGCATACATTGCAAAGGTCAGTCAGGATCTGTCAGAGGAACAGCGAAGTATCGAGATCACATGCTTGTGAAGGTTCTCATTCATCCAGGTCATGGTATATCTGTTGTATTCAATTAGGTCAACTGGACTTGAAATGTAGTTCTTGAAGACGTTTCGCTAGTCATCCGACTGGCTTTCTCAATTCAGAATGACTTGTACAAGAATCTGTGGCAATTATGTACCCTGGAAAATCCCAATTAGCATATCACAGCCAGGTGTTAAGGGTGTGATTAGATAGTGGCTAAGAGGTGTTATAGGAACGCCCAGAGTAAGGTGTTAAAACAGCATTGTACATGGCAGACAGTTGGTGTCGAACCCCCCCAACTCTATTTAGGCTTGGTTTCTTTATTTTCACATAAATGGCCTCCTTAACACCTCTCTTGAACCAGTCACGTTCCTTCGCCAGTATGTTAACATTACAATCTTCAAAGGTATGTCCTTTATCCTTAAGATGCAGATACACGGCTGAGTCCTGACCCGAGGAATTGGCTCTTCTGTGCTGGGCCATACGTTGATGCAGTTGCTGTTTGGTCTCCCCCACATACAAATCAGAGCATTCTTCACTGCACTGCACTGCATATATGATGTCGCTTTTCTTGTGTTTTGGTAAAAGAAGTCCACCCTATTTCCATTGTAAAGTCCCTATTTCTATTGTAAAGTTTTATTTTTCAGGACATAACAGAAAAAAAAAAAGGAAAATATTAAGCTCAGGTGTAAGGATGGATACACATGGGACAAATCGGTTGTGTCAAAATTACCTGCAGTCGACAGTTTGCCGCAAACAATCGTAGGGTTCTCTATAGGGAACCGCACAATCGGCCATGATTTACCAGAATACCTGGTCGCCGGTTCATCTGATCCGGACAAACGGGCGACCGAGATCAGGCACGGCCATTGGCACCCATACCATACAATATTTTTGTACGACTGACCAATACATGGTAATATTGTATGGCGTGTACCCAGTCTAAAGCAACACACAGCATATTCTACAGTGTCATTATATATTAAACAAAATTATAGACCGAATTGCTTGTAGAACCACCTTTAGCAGCAGCATGGACTTAATGCCCATGGACTACTTGCCCAGTTATCCCTTTATCATTTCCCAACCGTTACATACCAAGACCGTGAACCCCTCTATACTAATGTGCTTTATTATTTTTTGTTTGCATTGGCAATGTCAACATGTAAATTGATCCTGCCAATAAAGCTCTTTTTGATTTGACTTGAATAGATATTTTGCTGGTATTGCTGTCGACCTCTGATTGATTCAGGGAAAAGGGAGAGGAGTAAGCTGGACAAGACAATGATTCAGTGTGAGCCTGGTGGCAAGTAATTGGTTAGTTGAAAGGGGTGGGGATAGCAGGGTCAGGAAGATACGCAAATTGGCTGTAGATAGTTGGTGGTGAGGCTGTGCAGAAGTGTCGCCGGACCTGCAAGAAGACAGTGGGGGGCAATTAGGAGTACTAACTTAACATTAATAATTTACTAACAAAGCAGGCAAATTCAAATATGTGTATACCACCATTCTACTTCTAGAACTGTAGTTTCATGTAATGTAAAGTTGTTTTAGTGAGTATTTAACCATTTAAACTCTGGACTTTTACTGGGCCTTTGCAAACTTGATTCTTTTTTTTTTTTTGAGCCATTCTGTTGAAGGTTTGATAGTGTATTTGGTGCAGTGCATGCATGGTGCACATAGCCCTAAGTTGCTATGAAGAAGTATGTACAGACAAAACCTTCTGTAACATTTGTATAACTGGATGATGGGGGTAAAAAATATTCTGGAAAAATATGGCTCTTGAATTGTTTTCATGTCTTGACTTCTGTTCTTTATCTACAGATGACTTTGAATTGAAATTTACCTTCCATTCAGTAGATGAATTGCCTCCTCCTGAAATTTTTGAGCCGAATAAACGTTTATACCCAAGCAAGTCTGTTAAAGGTACCATATGCATTTCATTGACGTTATGTCAGCAAAAAGGGTTCAAAGTGGAAAAGGCAAGGAACAGACCAGTACATCTAACACATTTTTTATTTGTGTAGACTATTATTCTACAACAGCACAAACAGACAGGCATCACACAACTGTAGTAAAACTGTATAAACTGTACATGAATATGCATATAGATGTAAGCTATACGCATATTCATGTACAGTATATCTATCTTTCTTAACATACAATGTGGTTTGCCTCACTTTTGGGATGGGATTGTATTGCCATTTCACTGCTATTTTACACTAGTCTAGTGGATACCTATAATGTGTGGGACACCCATTGTCTAATTTGGTTACCTAATGAAAATATTATTGTGTACCTGTGTTTTTAACCTTTAATCCTGCCCCTTCCCTCTTTCCCTTGGTGACGGCATTGATCCTAACTATTTAATGACATATTTGAAAGCTAGCCTCCAGCCTTTGAGGAAGTGGCGGGAGTCAGGAAACGTGTCAAGCTGTGACCCACCTCCTACCCTCCTCCTCTCCTTCTATTTGTCCCTTGTGATTTTGGTACAATTTGATATGCTTCATCCATAAATAAAAGTTTTACTTCAGCTGGTGTGATGCCTGTCCGTTTGTGCTGTTCTATTTTGGACCATTTAATTCTGAGGGTCGTTGGATGTGGGAGCCCCACTTCAGCTGGGAATTTCGCTCCTGGTTGTCATATTCTTTTCTTATGAATTAAGATTATTTTTTTAGTCTTTACTACTGTATGCACAAGAGCTATTTTATTCAGCAAAGATTATTGGTTTATTGTGTATGCTTGTAAATGAGGAAGTAACTTTGTTCATTCCTTGGTAGTAGAGAGGATGTTTTGCTTTATTTTCTTTATTGTAAAGTATTTTAGAAATATTCTAAATTAAAATGTAATTATTTTGGTGATTTATAGGTCGTCAAAATCCACCCCCTCCACCTCCAATGAGATTCCAGATGAGATGATTTGAATGTAGCCACAGAAGCCCAAATGCAGTCAAAATATACTATACATCAATGTTCTTATTTGTGGCTTTCTGTAATTTTGTAATGTTTTGTGATAATATGATATACATGATCCCCACTGGACAGTCTACAAAACCTAGATTCTGGTTATATGTACTGTAGCATGTTTATCTAAAGCTGTGAATATCCAGGAGCTTCTTCTGCATTTTGAATTACCTCTGTTTTCCCAGGTAGGTGGCCTGATTGGTGACACATTTAGGAAAAATTACACATGTAGGGAAAATTGGCCTGTAATTGTACAGATCAGGCTTTATGTCTGTCAAATATCTGGACCACTAGATATTTGATTACCATGATCAACATGGTAATCATTTTAAGAGGAAAAATCTGCTCTGATGATCTCGGCACCAATGACAAACCACCTACGTAATATGGAAGTTATTTTTGATCAAGAAGGCACATGTTAATATGAAGGTTCTGACATAGACCCAACTCCTCCAATGAACGTCCGTTATCTCTATTTGCCTGATCTGATGAAGGAAGTTGTAAAATAACTTGGGCTGCTGCTTTCGGGACATTTACTCAATTTACCTCATTCTGGAAAGTCCACTGCTCACTAATTCTAAATCAAAATATTCCAAAGATCAAACACTTTTGTAAATGTTTTTCAAATGTAAAAATAAAAATGTCTGAACTTTAATAAATTATGAAATTGCTTAAAAAAGTAATCAGATGTTGCTTAATATGTACATTGTTAAGTTAACCTTAAACCTGCCATGTACATGTCTGATATTACACAAATTAGCCTTTCATGTCATTTTCTCCTCAATAGATTGAATTGATAATATAAGGCAGAGCTGAATTGTAAAGAAGGATTTTTTAATATGGTCCTAAATACCATCTGCAAAATAGAGATAATGCTTGGAATTTTCCAACCGTGCAGTATTTTTCTTTGGGTTTTTTTACCAACTGTAGAATACTGATATCTGACGATAATTTAGGGTGCAGCTGTCAAATTCTGACTCATTTGATTTTTAAAATACAGCTGAGGACCTGAAATCACCACTTTTATGTCAGGGGAAGTTTCTTATACAGAACTCAAAATATAAAATAACTAAATAACTCAACACAGCCAATAAATTATAAATAATTGTTTATAAATAAATTTATAAATATTATTTATAATTTATTGGCTGTGTTGAGTTATTTAGTTACCTAACTAAAGTATATTAAGTAACCTTAAGTGAAAAATGACCAAATTGTACCTAATAAGCCATTTTTCCTCCCTGGTGTCATGTGACTGAGTAGTGTTGCAAGGTCTCAGGTGTGAATGGGGAGCAGGTGAGTTAAATTTGGTGTTATTGCTCTCACACACTTATACAAGTCACTGGAAGGCTAAAAGAAGATTGCCAACACCCTGAAACATAGCTGCAGTGGTATCAAGGTGAATGGGATGAAAACAACCGACAGGACAAACAGAAAATTTCCATTTCTTGGCAATGGCTCCATTTACTTTAAAGGGCATCTATAGTGGGAAAATTAACTTTTTTTTCTTTCTTTCCATGTGTTCTATAATTCCCCACAACCCCCAGAGTGTCATCACTTTTTCCCTCTCTGTCCTGAGATACACCAGTTAGAAGAATACATGATTGCATTCCTCTACTCCTACTTGGACTGTCAATCAAATCCCTGTGACATGATCCCCCCTCCCTGCTCTGTAATAAAACAGGAAATTGATTAATACGTACCGTAATTTCTGTTTCCGGTCACCTTTCCTGGTCAGCATTCACCAGACTGGAAGGAGTTCCCCAGGGTGTGAACAGGAAATACATCATCAACTATAAATATCTGCCTCTCCCTTAGGACAGCCTCTTCTTTATAAAGCCTGTAAGAACAATAATATACATCCACCCAAGATAGGGAGGGAAAAACCTCTGGTGAATGCTGAACAGGAAAGGTGACCGGAAACAGAAATTACGGTACGTATTAATCAATTTCCTGTTTTCCCTGTCACCCCTGGCCAGTCATTCACCAGACTGGGATATACCAAAGCTAGACTAAAAAGAGAGGGAGACAGAATTTGCTGCTTGAATATAATAATTTAATACAATTGAACTGGTTAACGTTCTACAACTGCCTCCAAGACTCTTCTCCCGAATCTTGCTTCTTGAGCAGTGGCTACATCAATCTGGTAGTGTCTGAGGAACGTTTTTATTGAAGTCCATCTGGCGGCTTCACAAATGTCTTTTAACGGAGTCTTGGCTTGCATTGCCCAAGATGCTGCTAATGCCCTGGTCGAGTGAGCTTTTAGCCCTTTAGGTATGGCCTCACCTCTGATTTGATAAGCCTTAGTTATTGCCGATATTATCCAGGAACTTATTGTTCTTTTAGATGGGGCCAAGCCCTTTCTTTTTCCCCTCGGAATCACGAACAGCCTGTCCGATCTCCTCCAGGAAGATGTTCTTTTCAAATAATATTTTATCAGTCTCACCATATCCAAAGTGTGCCAAGACTTTTCTAGATCTGACTTTGGATTCTCACAGAACGTTGGTAAGTTAACTTCCAAGTCCATATGATATTTTGACAATACTTTAGGAAGAAACTTAAATGAGGGTTTTAGTCTTACTCTGTCGTGAAAGATCACCGTATCTGGTTCTTTAGTGGACAAAGCGGATAGTTCTCCTACTCTACAAGCAGAGGTGACAGTGACTAGTAGTACAACTTTCAGAGTTAGTATCCAATCTGAGGCTTGTCTTAATGGTTCGAATGGTGAACCCATTAATGCTTGAAGAACTAGCGGTAGATTCCAAGGAGGTACTGAAGAGGATACTTGTGGTCTCAGTCTGATCATAGCTTCAAAAAAATCTAACTACTAGAGGATCTTTAGACCAAGAGATTCCAGTCATAACTGACAGGGCAGACACCTGACCTCTTATTGTACTAGTCGCTAGATTCAGCTTGAATCCAGAGAACAAGAAACCGACCACTGACTTTGCATGTGGGACTAAAGGATTTTCCTTCCTCTCATAGGCAAACTTGACAAACATACTCTGTTATACTGGTCTGAAGTTGACGGTTTCCTTGAGGCCATAAGGAAGTCAACCACCTCTTCCTTAAAACCTTCTGCTCTCAGCCGTCGCCTTTCAATCGCCAAGCCATCAATGAAAGCTGAGGATCCTTGTCCATTTGGATCGAACCCTGGGATAACCACCCTGGAAACATCCATATCTTTACTGGATCCTCTATTGCCATTGCCTTTAGGAGCGGAAACCAAGGTCTGCGGGGCCAATTCGGAATAATCGCTATAACTGAAGCACCTTCTCTCTTTATCTTCTTCAGAACTTTCCAAATTACCTGAATTGGAGGAAAGATATAGAGGAGACCTTTGGACCAGTCTTGAGCCAGAGCATCTACTGCTAGAGCTTGCGGGCAAGGAAACCTCGAAAAGAATCTTTCTAATTTCCGATTCTTTTCTGTCGCCATCAGATCTATGACTGGTCGACCCCATCTGATACATAGATCCTGAAAGATATCTTGATGGAGGCCCCACTCCCCCGGATGAAGTTGGCTGCTGCTTAGAAAATCGGCCTTTAGATTTTCTTTCCCTGGAGTGTGAATTGCCGTTATTCCTTTTAAATTTTTTACCGCCCACACAGTTTGTCTGCTTCCGCATTCAGTGTCTTGCTCCTTGTGCCGCCTTGATTTTTTACATAGGCCACTGCTGTGGAATTGTCGGAGATTACTTTCACATATTTTCCTTGTATGCTCCCTTGCAGAGCTATTAAGGCCTTTAAGATTGCTCTCAACTCTATGACGTTTGATGGAATGCCGGTTGCTGACCAGGTTCCTTGGGCTACTAACGACCCTAGGTGTGCCCCCCAGCCAGTTGTTGAAGCATCTGTAGTTAGAGAAACCCATTCTGGTTCCTCTATCAGTTTTCCCATTACCAGGTTGTTCTGATCCATCCACCACGCCAAGCCTTTCTTGACATGGTTCGGTACTAGGATTCTTTTCTCTAATCAGTCTTGAGGTTTTCTTACTTGAGACAGCAAGCATTCTTGTAGAGGTCTCATTCGCCACCTGGCCCATGCTACAGAGGGGATTGTAGATGACATCAACCCTAATACTCATAGGATTAGTCTCATGGACGAAAACCTTTCTTTGCGTAGTTGTCCCACTTCTCTTTTTATTTTCATAGCTTTGTCTTCTGGAAAAAAGCACCCGACTCTGTACTGTGTCGAACAGTGCTCCTAAAAACATCATCTTCTGAGAAGGAACGAAAATGCTTTTTTGTTTGTTTATTAACCATCCATGTGCTGAAAGGATATGGATGACTTCGTCTAGGCTTTCTGCCACTCTCGTTCTTGACTCTGCTAATATCAGTATGTCGTCTAGATAATGGAATGCTTGAATACCTCTCTTCCTTATGTCTGCTATCAAAGTCACCAGAACTTTGGTAAAAACCCTTGGAGATACTGCCAGGCCGAAAGGAAGACATGTGAATTGTAGATGGTACCCTAGAGCGGTGAACCTCAACCACTTTCTGTCGTTTGTATGAATTGGCACATGAAAGTAGGCATCCTTCAAATCGAGTTTTACCATCCATGCATTTCTGCATATGGCCTGGATGATTGACCCTAAGGATTCCATTTTGAACTTCCTGATGTTTATGAACACGTTCAACTCTCTAAGGTCTAGTACCGGTCTCCAGTCCCCTGAAGCTTTCTGAACCAAAAACAGGCGAGAATAAAACCCTTGGTTTCTTTCGCTTAATGGAATATTTTCTACGGCCCCTATCTCCAAAAGTTGCTGGATATATTTTCGTATTATTATCTCTTTGTCTATCGAGTTTGGGCAGCTTGACTGTACAAAATGGACTTTCGGGGGAGATGTTTTGAACTCCAGACGATACCCCTGCGCTATTATTGCTTTTATCCAAACGTCTGAAATTGTATTGGCCCATACTTGTGAGAATAGGCTTAATCTGCCGCCCACCCTCACCGGCAGGGCCGGCCTCATCTCATTGTTGGCTGGCCGATTGTCCTCCACCAACTGATCTTTTTCCGGCAAAAAAGCTTGTTTGACGACCAGTCTTCCAGCCTTGTTGCCTTTGACCTTCTTTCCCTGGCCAGTACTGCCTAGCGGTACGAAAAGGCCTCTCTTTCTCTCTCATAAATGAGGGATCATATCTAGGTCTTTTGAAGGTTCTCTCTTGGGGTAAGAAGACACTTTTCCCTCCTGAAGCCTTTTTAATTAGAGTGTCCAATTTTTCCCCGAATAACATGTTACCATCAAAGGGAAGCTGACACAGGTTATTTTTTGATGAGACATCCGCCGCCCAGGAACGCAGCCAAAGCGACCTTATTGCGGCTACTGCTAGGGACATATTTCTGGCAGATAGTCTTACTAAATCGACCGATGCTTCGGCCACAAAATCCGATGCCAATTTGCAGTCTTCCAGCATTGTCAATAATTTTGTTCTTTTGACATTTTTTTCCACTGCATCCTGAATATTGGATAGCCACTCTTTTAATGCCCTAGAAACTGAGGTAAGGGCAATAGCCGGACGGCAAGCTGCTCCTGCCGCCAAAAAAGATTTTTTCAAATTAAAGTCTGTGTGCCTATCCATTGGATCCCTAAATCCAGCGGCATCATCCACCGGCAAGGCCGTCTTCTTGCATAGATGAATGGATGGGAAAAGTTGCCATCTTTTTCTTGATGGTTGGAAAGAATTTATCCGCAGTAGTTGTGGAAGGTTCTTCTGCATTGAGCGACAAAGTAGATCTTACCGCTTTAATCAATGGCTCAATAATACTGATGTCAAAAGAAGTCTCTATATCAGAGTCGTCTTCATCCTCCACATCAGACTGTATCACTGAAGAAGACTCAGAGTACAGGGGAGTATCTACATCCGACTGTTCAGAGTCTGAGATTTCCTGCCTTCCTGCAGACTTTTTCCGATTTTTTTGAGCCGCAGAGGCTTCCTGGACGCCTTTAGCTATGGCTGTCTTAATATAGTCCATAAGGGTGTCCAATTGCACAGTAGAGGTGGAAGGACCTGAGGTTGCACCAATCACTTCTTCAACCGCCTTCTCCTCTATCCTGGATTGTTTGTCAGAGGCTGAGACACTGAAAAACATACAAGGGGAACTAGCATAAGCTACTGTACCCACTCATCTCTTTTAGTATAGAACATACCTACCTGACGCTTACCTAGAACCTTTAGGGCCGTGACCTCTGCTCACGCTCCCAGAATCCATACTTAAATGAAAGTACAGACTGGTAAGCAGTGGCAACAAAAAAACAGCTTCTAGAACAGTCTTGAGCAAAAGCAACAAACAAAAATAAAAAAATATTACTTACCTTGAAACTTTTAATGAATAAGCCAACCACTGCGACAAAAATCCTGGCTTAGCTGAAGGATTCCACTTGCACCCAGAGGGAAAGCAGCACTGAGACCTGCAAACGAACGCCGGCACGCGGTACTACAATTCCCATAAGGTTTAAAGAACATTCTCCTGGTCTCGCGGGACTTCGCGCGCGCGACCAACCTAATGTGCGCGATGCCTGCTCCTACTGGCTGCTTCCCAGACCGGAGCATCCAAGCCTCGGTCACCATAAGGCTCTTTCCCCTCTGGCACTCTGCAGGTGCGACAATTGGGGGAGCATCAGGCAGAGAGAGAGAGAGAGAACTCCACCTAGAAAAAACAACAGGTAAGCTTGGATTTCCTATTCACCCATACAGGAAACACAAAAAAGAGGCTGTCCTAAGGGAGAGGCAGATATTTATAGTTGATGGTGTGTTTCCTGTTCACACCCTGGGGAACTGGTGAATGACTGGCCAGGGGTGACAGGGAAACATAGAGATAAGAACAGGGGGAGAGAGGTAGCTTTGATGGTAGATATAAGGCTGCACTTGACCCCCCTTCTTAATAGCTTTCACTGATTGATGATGGGGCACAAAGTGAGAGATCGTAAACTGTACTGTTCTCCTTCTTCAGTGTCTCCAGGACAGCTTTCTTTCTATTGGCCACTGTGCGTGGGTGTGTTTTTCAGGATGTTGAACTTTTAACTCCTACTGCACATGATAAGCTTGTCGGTTAGCCGGAGTTGAGACATGGAGGAGGTAACAGGGAAGGGGGAAGGGCTGCACAGAGATCTGACACCATGGTTAAACAGAGTCACTGACAGAGATAGTATTAAGGCAGCACAGAGTACATGAATTTAACTTTGCAAATGGGCAATGTGTTTTTTTCACAATAAATGCCCTTTAAGTGTTATACAACGAATGATCCGCATACAGAATACTTTTTTTTAGGGGTGTAGTGATTTAAGGCAACGATCATGCCCGTGAGTAATGAAGGTGTTATTAATGGGCATGTTTAGGGGGGGTTTTACTGGTGCCTGGAATCCCCCCTTTCTGTCTGCTATTCTGCTTCTCCTGGTGCCCATAGATTGTTACATGGTCAAGTGAGCTGTGAGTGAGAAGCAGCATTTGTATGTTTCAAAAATGTATCCAGTCTGTCCTGTGATTGACAGCACCATAACTAATCATAATTTATACAAAACTGTATCAATATTAACCCTGCAGCTGCCTGAGGTGATTGCTGAGACTGGGTTTATATACATTACTTACTATACTTACCCCACTGTGATGGAGCTTATTGAGCAGGAATTAAGAAATCCTGGAGGTGGTAGCTGACTATTAACATTTCATTATATATATATTATATATACACAGGAGTGATTGTTCCATATATAGAATGATTGTTCAATGTGCCCATACATGGTCCAATGTTATCAGCTTCCCCTACTGTAGTAAAGGGAACTGGTAATGGAAAATTTCTGTCTTGTCTGATAGGTCCCAATACCGACAATATTCAGCAAATTCTGTCAGATCCACCGACAGTTTCACAGCTCTGATTTTGAAGGACACTAATGATATTGAAGGGCAAATGTACACATAAATATCGACAGGTTGGGATGAAAAATCTGCTCGTATGTACCCAGCCTTAATGAAGATACTTTATAACAAAAGTGATATTTGGCTAACTGTAAAGATAATTATGGCAAGTACAGAATATATAATATTATTATATGATGCGTATATAATAGAATATATGGATGTATTTGGTCATGAACTTCCTTCTGGGGTTGTTCGTAGTAACCCTTTCAGGAATCCCCCCCCCCCCCTTGAAAATCCTGCGCTTGCGCCTGATTAATGTATGCAAGTATAAAATTACAATATTATACAATTTTACATTGAGTCAGGAAGTTCCATCACTCATCCTCCTGGCTCCTGTTTATTGAAGTTTCTTGCTGAAGAGAGGGGAATAGAATTAAAGGATGAGCTGCAGGAGAAAAATGTGTAAGGCGAGAGGAGGTGGTTAGAGTGGAGGGGTCTGTAGGACAAATGATGAGCAGAGTGTACAGTCAGGGACAAATGGAGACACTAGAGATTAAATATAAGGAGCATTAGAGCAAAGGGATTTAAATGTCAAGAGAAGGATTTTGTAAACATTACATCATTTAAGTTGTTTATTGAAGAGCGAAACATTCCATGCAGCAGAATTTAGTCACCCTAACTAGTTCACTAGTCTCTTTTCCTTTGTGCCTTTTTAACTTCAGTTCAAACTTAGAGAAACAAATTCTACATTCAGGCAGTTCCAGCACTCAAAACGGCCATCCTCCTGCCTTTTAACTGCTCTTGGGTACTCAATTAGATGAACTGGACTTGAAGACGTTTTGCTAGTTTTCAGACTGGCTTTCTCAATTCTGAATGACTTGTAATGTTTTTAAGAACGTCAGGCACAGTTGATCTAACTGAATACCACACATACGGTATACTATGACCAGGATGTAAGAGCACCTTTAAAAACATATTCAAAGAGAACTAAAAATTGAAAGGCTAATTAAATTCAGGTAATGTCTTCGCTAAATGTGGACCTGAACTAACATGCTAATACATTTCTTAGAAGCAATGTGAAAATCTATGCTACTTCCTGTTTCCAATGGTCCTCTCCAGCTGTTGACGTCAGCCCCACTGAAGTCTATGCCGTTGGTGCTAAAGGAAGGTTTATAATTCTTGTCATTGATTATTAACACATTTGAAAATAAAAATGGTACTGTTTTTGAACTACCACATTTTAAGTATTTGCATGGATAGGTTTATACATTGGATCATTTAGTGTAACACTTGAATAAGTGGACTGAAATAGTTTTAGTTATTACTTTAAATCAAACACCAATATCTTTCAAGGCCTCATCTCTGTGACAGAGACAACACGGGGCCATATTAAATAACCCGCGGTACCTGAAATACGGCTGGTTATCGTAAAAGTTGGAAATTTACAAACAGTCCTTTGTGGTAGACTACTAAAGTATTGTATGGGCGATCGTTCAATGGCTATTTAGCAATACTGCACCTTTATAAATATGGCCCACAATCACATTTATGAATGCCACAGGATAAAAATGAATACTTAGAGTGACCAGGCCCAGTCATATTATAAAAGAAGTTTGGGAAAACATTTTTCTCATTCGCACATCATATTTTGTGTTGAAAACATACAAACTTGCGTCCATCATAACCTGCATATTACATCAATTACATATAAATATTTGCTCAGTAGAACTAGACAATTGGAGCTGTATCTTACAGTATCAGTTTGTAAAGGGACTTGGTAAAGCATAGTAAAGGAAGATTTATAAAAATGAAATAGTTTATTTCAATCTAACAATATCACAATCGAAATGCAATCTGACAGGTTAATTAATCATTGATTTACTGTGTTAAACACCATGTTTCAAATGCTGTGTCCTGCATGTATCTTGACCTGATAGATAGTACATGGCACTATGAAGCAAGGTACCATGGCTGTTTTGAATATGCAAGGCTACCAAAAGCCTTCTGTTTGTGTATTGTAACATTAGTGTATTAAAAAAGCATTAATACAGTAATTACAAATATCACCTGCTAACATGACAAAGAAATCAATGGTTATTTTTGAGAATTAATGTAACTTCGGGTGATAAATTAAGGAAACTAGACATTGTCTCCATAGGAAAATCATTCTAATTTGTAATATCTATAACAAGGATGTAAAATCAAGTCTAAAAATCAAATGAAACTATTGAAACTAGTTTAGTGAAAGTCAATGTATCAGCTGCTAAAAAAAATCCCAATATCAAATGTCTGTCCAGCCTCTATAACAAACCTCAGATATATATATAAACTAGTGAGCCTAGTTTGAATTAGTTGCGGGTTTCTTTAATGTAGGGCAGAGAGTGGGATACCGTTAAGGTCGCAGGTTCCCACCTCACCTGTATGTTAGGGGTAATTGTAACTAAACTAAAATTAAATGACTCCTAATCAACATTATTTTATATTTTTAATAGAGAATCTTAAACTATGTGTTATTTTTATTCTGGTCTTCAAATTAATTAGATAAAGTACTAAATAATATGTATTTCTCAATATGTTGATTAAATATACAGACACATTACATAGTGGAATTAATAAAGAAAAAAACATGTGTGCTAATTGTCGTTAATCGTTATTCTTCTTCCTTTACTAAAATGGATCCCATCAGCTTTATCTAAAACAAAAAAAAAGAAATATTAGGAAGAAACACACACTGGCACATCCAGAGACATATTATGGCACTTAATATCTCACTTGAGAGTTGTGGTAAACACTTACATGGAAATAAGTGGGTTAATGTGGTTTTACACATATTTTAGGGCACTGCCCCATTTCCAAATGTTCTTGGAAATAATGCAGCGCTGCCAATACAATGTCATTAAAGTTTTGCGCTACCTCGTAGTGGTATTGTACGGGACTTTAAAGATGTGCAAATCCCTTCTTACTTTTCCGGGAATTTTCACGTTAATGGAGGGCAGCGATTCTGTTATCTGTTTAGTCAAGATCATTGGGCCATATTTCTAAAACATCGTTATCGTAAAAATAAAGATCGGTATTATACGATAACGCCCGGTATTCTATGTTGACGCCCGGTATTCTATGTTAACGCCCGGTATTCTACGATATGGACCGTTATTTTACGATATTGACCACAATCCTACGATATCACTACCGTAAATCTACGGTACCGATATCGTAAAATACCAATTGTTTTCTTAGAATAACGGTTGTTATTTTACGATTCAAAGGTAACGAACGTTATTCTACGATAACGATCATTATTCTAGGATAATGATAGGTATTTTACGATAACAATCTGTATTTTACAATATCGGAACCTTAGATAGCGATATCATAGGATTACGATCGATATCGTAAAATAACGGTCCATATCGTAGAACACCAATTGTTATTTTTACGATAACGATGTTTTATAAATATGGCCCACTGACACTTGAGAACAAAACTAAATTTTCAACTTTAGAGGTAGATAAGGCAGCAATCCAGATTGACTTAAGAAAATCTTAACCCAAGAACAACCTCACCCGTAATTAATTATATATAATAAAGAGTTAATGAAATAGAGCTGTCTCTTTGAGCCAAGGTTCCCGAGATATTTACAGAAAATGCTTTGTTTTATTTAAATAAGGTTAACGCCCATTTTCCCCCACTGGGCCAGTTGTTTTCTATTTAACTTCTTTTTCTATTTAACTATAAGTAAATACCAACAAACCCCCGATTCTTTAAAGAATTGGTCAACCCTACAGCTCTCTTCCCCTCGGGCATCTCTCTCCTGGTGTCTCTCGTGCGTGTTTTGGGTGCGCACATCATTGCCCTCCTCCCACTGTGGAGTGCACATGTGCATGCAGGGGTCAGCTTCTCCAATAGTGCGCGGACAGTGGGAGAAGTTTAGATGATGCGCCACTCGAGCTTCTGCGTCTGTGGTAGGGGAGTTGGCACAGATTGAAGTTTTCTGTGTTATTTACACAGAAGTAGTTTTTAAGGATCCCATTTTTTGATAAATGAATATGCTAAGCATGATTGGTGTAAATAAAGGGGTGGGATTTTCATTATTAACAGGATACACTATTCTGCAGATATCTCAGGTACCATAGTAGAATCCTGTGCGGGTTTTATTTTCCAGACCCGACCCAAAAAACTCAAATCCGCACCCAACACGCAACCCATTTTTCTATTTGATTCATACTCGTGACCCGACCTGCAAGTTTTCGGACCCGAAACCCAACCCGCTTTTAGTCTTTCTTCCTAAAATTTGTACAGGGAAGTAAAAAAAAAATCTAAAAGTTAAAATAAATGTTTTATTCATAACCAAAAATGTTCATAAAAACAAACCTACCATACCACTAAAATATATAGCAGGGGTCTTCAACTTGTAGGCATCCAAATTGCTGAAAACCACAACTCCCAGCATTCCCTGGATGCCTTCTGATTTGTAAGTGCTGTAGTGGAATGCTGGGAGTTATATTTTTCAAACAAATTTAGGCTCACAGGTAGGAGATCCCTTGTATACAGTACAATGTACACTTAATATATAATATATCCCTTTTGTCCCCAACTATCTAACCATGGGCCCCGACTGTCCCCTATTACCTACCAATGGGCCTCTACTGTCCCCAATTTCTACCTACCCATGCGCCTCAGCTCAATTTAAATCTTTATCTGCAACTATTTTCTTGTTGATATGTGACAGGGATTGGTAACCAGTAGTTATCCAGGTGGTTTAAAAACTACAGCTCCCAGCATTCACTCTATAGCCAAGAAATGCTGGGAGTTACAGTTTTCAGACATCTGGAGATCTACTGGTTACCTATCCATGATTTTATAACTATGTCCTACAGAATATACCTTTCAATCTCCACCTACTGTGTAAACTTGCATTATGGGGGACAGTAAAGTTGCAATGAGCAGGTACCACAACAGAGAATTATGGGTAGGGAGCAGGTGGAGCTGCAGTGAATTATCTACACCTTTAAATGGCCTGATGGATCGCTGAACGACCCCTGATCGGACGCATACAGAACAGCGACTATGGGCCGAAAAGGCCGTTCGTCGCGGGTGTTCGTTTGGGGTCGGTCTTGGCTCGGGGGTCTGGTGAGAATCTTTAGGTGTGTACGAACCTTGACTCTGGGGAACCTGGGAGTAAGAAATGACTTCTTGTTTCTTTGATTTTGTGGGCTGCAAGATGCCTTCTGTTATAAGAAGCTTCTGCTCCATTTTTATGCTCTGTGTAGGGCTTTTTGCTTCTTTTGGCCCCCCTCACCCTAAGCTATTAAGCAAATTCAAAGCAGAGTAGACAGCTGCATGCATTTTTGTGTGTGAATGTAATGCCATCTGCTGGAGCACTGAAGGATTACATGATTTGCACTGAATGAGAATGCCTCCATGAAATGCTTCAAAATTCCAAATGATTGCAACAGCTGCTAAGAAAACATAAAACTGGCAAGAACCCATCTCCTGGTAGAAGTGAATGGAACCAGAAAATGGGGTATTCTGGATTGCTGCCTAAGTCTTGGTTCACACCGCGTAAATCGCACCAAAACAATACAAGTGAATGGCACGTCCATTAAACATTATTATAGAACCGAGGGAACAAACAGTGTTATGTGAATTTCTGCTTTTTTTTTATTTTTTACAAAACATGGCGGTTGGGAGTGGTCTGGAGGGTGGGAGGGCTCCCCTTCGCTTGCAAGAGTCCTACAGGAGGACAAGAAGCAGGGACCGGATGACACACAGACAGCTCCTACTAATCACTTGCTGGGGACTTTGAACAGGCACTGCAGGAGAATGTAAGAGATGTAAGGTAAGGATATTTTAACACTGCACAGTGGGGCCAGAAGTGAGTTAAATTTTAGCTTTGAGGGGTGGACATGCCCTTTAAAAATGTAAATAGAACTGCTGGGGAAGTACAAATGTGAACACATATTTCTTACTTATAAATATGATAAATACATTAGGGTTAATGCAACTAGAGGTGCAAACATTTGCATGTGCTATTAATATGCAGCAACCACAGATGTTATCTAACTACAGTAACCCAGTAAAAAGCTGATTATTTGCTGCAAATTAATGTTTTTGTTATTGAAAGCACAGGGTACGTTCTTTTGTGATTCCAACCCAAGTGCAAAAAGGTGCAAGTGGTTCAGGATCCATCTGCCCCTCTCTTATGTCCCTAGCCTAGGCCCTAGGACTAATGAAGGGGCACTATGGATCTCGGTAGAAATGGAGTCGGTAGAAATCAGGGAATCTTCCGAACCTGTCCAACCTTTCTGCTCCCAGCTGCCACCAGTAGTAACACGAAGGTCTTAAATATACCCAGGCAATCCTACCACATGTACAGATGTCCCAGGTATTAAATAGGATAGGAAGATTTTAAGGCTATAGAGTTACCCTCTCTCATATGCATGTTTCCATGGCAGCCCTGAAAGAAATGCTATACCTTCTAAGAGGCTTTAACAGCATTTCATGAGCAAAATGAAAAAAACAGGGACAGACCAGTTTTAGCTTTATCGTGTACACCCACTGTACACAAATAATGTTATGAACTATCATAATACCTGCCTACCTGTCTGGTTGAAATAACAGTCTGTAATGAGTGGTGCCGTTCTATTCACCCTTTTCTTACTGATATTTAATTAACCCAATATGATTCACATATCTTCTGTGATGATTTCCTTAAAAAAGTGCAAACGTACTCACTATGGGCCATTCAATGAGCACCTTCTAAATGAGGGTCCCCAACCCCAGTACAATGTGGAATATTTAGTATTACGGTTTTATTCTTCCCTTAAGGCTAAATATCTGACAAAGAGGGGCAAACTAGATACATATTATTACTGTTATTATTATTATTATACATTTCCATAGCACCAAAATTTTTACAATTACAAATTTTAACCGTTGAGTTTACAGATTAACATTTTAATGAAATGTTTGTGGCTGTATATTGTTAATCGGGGATAGGAAATTTGTAATGAATTTTAATCTTCTGTGCAAAATATCCTTAAATATTCTCATGCAATACCACAGTATAAGGTACCTGCTTACTTTACTTGTAGAATTTCAACTCTGTGTCCACACAATCATAAAAAAGATCAACTACTTCCATAGGGTCTAATGGCGTAAAACCATTCAATAACTCTTCCATTGCCTCGAGTCCTTGATTTTCAAGTCCTTGCATGATGCACATTAACCTTTCTTCTTCATCCTTGGCAAGAAAAACACATAAATGTGTAAATAATCTGAATCAGAAGCAATGGTATACATTGATATACAATAATATTATTCCATAACACTATCTGAGCTAATTACCCACATAATAGGTGTAGCATAACTAATTAGTAAATCCTCCTAGCCTCACTCACTAAAGTCTGGGTGTACCATATCCTGGATATGCGCTTCTGTGTTTTCAGTGTTCCCTGAGGAGTCCATCATCCCTGTATGAAGTGTTTTTATGGTATTGTGTTTTTCACTGTTGTAGCACTTTAGCACTGAGTCACTTTGTGTCACTTTAGAAGCACAGTGACCAATTTTGGATAAATGCATAAATATATCCTTGGTAATAAAGTCATATTCTATGTATGAGAGTGCCATGATGTCTATTTTCATAACCCTGAGTTAAATACAGTTCCTACTTACATGTGGCTTTATGGTTGCTAATAGTATGCCATCTACTTTGCTTACTAACAAAGCTTGAATATAAAACTGCCCCTGATATAATTGCTATATTGGTTATATGTAACTGTCTCTGTTGTCTATAAAGAGTCACATGATTTAGGAGCCATAACTGACTGCCAAGAAAAACAATAACATTTATAAACTGCTTTTCTCTTATGGGACTCAAAGCATAGGGCACATCTCAGATTAATAATTTGTCACAGAGACAATGAGTTTGATTCTGGGGTCGGCAAAAGTGTTAAATCCTATAGATCTGAGGGTGCGGGAGGTTTTGTGGCTAAAATTGCTTTGGTCAATAAGAGGTTACCATTGTAAGTCACAGTCATTTAGGCAAGCTCTGCATGGATGCTAAAACAAATCCTACATAGGTCTATTAAGCTGTGTACACACTCTAGATAACCTTTGGCTGAAACAGCCATAAAAATTTGTTTCAAGGCATCTGCCAACATTATTTAGTGATAGATCCTTTTGGGGAGAAATGGGCATTGTTTTCGCCTGATCTCTCCCGTTACCTTCTCATAACAACCAGTCATTCTTTAGGGAGATTGTTGGATTAATCCCTTTTAGAGAGATTGTCAGACTACAGTATACTGTAGCTCCAAGCGAGACTTATTTTACATGTGTACTTAAGAGGTATCTAGTTCCTGTATCCTAAGTTCAGTGAAGCACTTATCAGACTTATCAGTCCAAGGAAACACTAACTAGCATTTTATGTGTTTATAAAGGCCACATTTATTTATTTTGTTTATAATATATTGTTTGCTCCTAGTAGATTTTTTCTGTAGAATGTATTACAAGCCAATGGTATTAGACATAACAGTAATGATCAGTTGTAACCTACCTGATCTTTTTCTGGTAAGTTGAGAGCACATTGGTGGGCTTCATACAGTTCATGTTTCCATTCATGTTGTCCATGGGCACACGGCTTATCACCCAGACAAGATGACTGAACTGCAGGTACTAGTTTCACATCTTCCACAAATATAAAAGGTTTAAATATTGATCTTAAAATGAATGGAAATAAATGTTATTTAAGCATACTATTTAGTGTTAACTAACCTATTTAAAGCACTGATCCTAAATATTTAACACAAAATGCAATAATTCTCTCTCACCTTGATGGGTCTGGAGTGCCGGTGAGAAAGTGAATGCAAGGACAGTTCTCTTCCTGGGGTAACACTGACACGGCACTTGCTGTAGTGAGGAAAATCTCTGAATCCACACAGATCCCTCTGGCTTTGTCTCGAAGAATTTTCAGCATTGTCTGCACATTTATATTATCTACATAAATCAAGTCATTAGAAAACATTTGTAACAAAAGCAAATACCACGATTAGATATATATTATCATTTTATGTGTTACACACAGCATTGCTTACATTCTATATAAAGTATAGTAGAGAAACGCACTCTTTCAACTCATTGCATTTTTATTGTGACATGTGTGGTGCGCGACATTTCGGGGGTCCTCCCCCTTCAGATGCACCATACCCCCGAAATGTCGTGCACCACAGCATGTCACAATAAAAATGCAATGAGTTGAAAGAGTGCGTTTCTCTACTATACTTTATATGAATAAGCATTAACTGTAGGTGGTTGGCAGTCGGAGGGAAACAGCACCATCAAACAAAAGTACCCAGGAGTGCGTGGGATAATACAAACTTAAATTGCTTACATTCCAGCAGATTTATGTGTTCACACCATTTTAATCTGTCTGTGCCGCAGAGGCAAACGTTGGATAAAAAGACGAATTACAAAGTATTTGATCAGGTAATGAGTCCCTGCTAAGGGTAAATGTATGTAGTACACATTTTAGTTCAGATGGTTGGGGGATTTCCCATCTGTTATCTTTGTTCCATAATAGCCAGGACCCCATCTCTGTGTTGCTCTGAACTGTGTGCATCCAAATACCTTCTTGCTGTTCCAGGGTTTCCTTTCCTGTACAATCCTCTTCCTTTTCATCTTCTGAAAACACTTCTGAGAAATTAAAATCTTTATCATTACTCCACCATCCTTGACTTTTTGCGTGATTGCGAAGGCCTGAGTGCTCAATATCAATTTGTGTTTTTAGGGATAGATGATTACAAATTTATTTACTCCATCTGACACAAAAAAACAGAGAAATATACCGTAACTGCTGTAATGTAAATTATCTACAAAAAAAATGAGTTCTGTTAAAAATGATTGATACTGAAAATTAGCTATGCTGCCTATTAGTTGTGTTGTGTAACCCTATAAACAAAACAGAGAATGCCTGGGCAAGTTTTACACTAACTTACCTGATTCTTAAAAAATGTCAGGGGTGTTTGGCTATTTTGCACAACACAAGTGTTCTGTGGGTATTAGACTTTTTCACACTACTTTGAAAAGACACCAGGATGTGTTACCTATTTTCGGTCAGTATGTATAATATAGTATTGAGATGGAATAAAGACATACGTCCATCCTACTCAGCAATACCCACATTTCTTGATGAAGGCAATAAAAAAAACCACCAGAATTTTGAAGGGGAAAAATATTCCTGCCTGATATTATTATAGGAAATTGTATGGTTTCAATTGTCTAATTTTTTTTGTGTTAACCCTCTGTGCTATTAATGTTGAATTATAACACTAATTGGTGCTCATGTGTAGCAAACCCTGGTTCAAAGAATTGTCTTACATTAAATTTAACAGGACTAGAGGCCCCATTTACAAAACTGCAGTATCGGACAATCTCAATACTGCAGGTTTATAATGGCACATGTTGTTATGTAAAAAAGTACTACAGTAATAACTGCATTAACAATCTTACATAAGGAAAATGCTAATTTACTGCTGTACAAACCTTTAATTTTTTTGGCTGCCCAGAATTTTCCTACTGTTTCCAAGACCCAGGCCTCCATTCTATCCACAATAAGGAAAGAGCTGTGAAAGGACTGACTCCTATTATCTTGTTCAAAATAATTTCCTCCTTGTCCATGTTCCTCTAACAAAGTAACAATAACGTCCAATGCCTCTTTAGCGGTTGTTCCCCGTTCTACACCAAGTCTGTAATGAGACAGATTGAATAAATGAATTTTTTACATATTTTAGAAGCTTTAATGGGCAACTCAAGTGAAAATGTACTTGCCTAATTACAGCAAAGATGCATGGTTTTAAAACCATGCCCCATGGAGGCTGCCATTAGGTACCCACTAGCTATCACACATAACCAATAGCCATGGGCTAAGATTTAGTAACAAACACATCTCTATTTTGCATGGATACTTACATATCAGAACTAATTAATACTGCACCTACATTAGAGTAGAAATAGTAATGAACTTTTCATGTGCACTATGCATGTGGATTTTAAAAGTACAAACTTGCTAAATCCTGTTTAAACTACATATTTATAAAATTTAGTTATAGTTGCTTGTAAGTAAAACTTTACAAAGTAACCATATTCTGGGAAACTTTAAAAGGCATGTCCACCCCTTTTCTAAATTTTTAATATGTTGTAGGGCTTCCTCCCCCAGCCCCAACCGCATTATTATTATTTTCACTTACCTTTCAGTAATCTGGTGAATGCTCGCTCCGCATCCCCTGCTCTGCTGCCTGATGCCACTACTTGGTGCCGGGAAGTGAGACAGGTGCCAAGTACTGACGTCACCCGAGGAAGCGGGTTGATCGGCCGCCGGATTACTAAGAGGTAAGTGATTGACCCAAGTGTAAACCGAGGTTTGGTTTTCAAGCTATTTTTATATATATTTATATATATACTCGAATTTATATGGTATCTAAAGAAGTAGGGAACAGATCAACAAAAAATGGTTGAAAGTAAAGGTTTTATGCGGTTGATGTAAAGGGAAAGTCCACTCAAAAAAAAAACTTTGCTGCAAACTGGCTGTCAGTTAAGAACAGGAAGTGAAGCGGCTGTCAGTACAGAAGTCCCCTACTCCTGAGTGAACTTGCCCTTTAAATGATAAATTATATCAGATTAGTATCACAAATGCTGTAAAATATACTGGACAAAGTAATATAAGTGGTAATATAAGTGGTATAAAACTGCATCATTTATGTCAGCAATAAATATGTTATAACAAAACTTTGTCTGATAATAATTGATTATAGTAACAATGTGTTGTTGTGACTAAGCCATTTCACAGCTTTTCCATTTATCTCCAATACACAATTCCAGTGACCAACTGTTCACACTCCAACAGTTTATTCAAAGTTCCATGATCTTCTGAAAGTGTATACCAGTTTTAGACTTTGTTTCCATATCCACTTTCCTAAAACATAACTTCCTTCAAGGTGACCAGATTACTTTAAAGTTGTAAAGACTTGTGGATTTCAGGACAGCTCTTCATCCTCCATTCTAAAAAGCAGCTTCCTACCTCTCTGTGCTCTAAGAGTTTAGGTCATGCTTGCAAAAGAACCCAGGAGGGCAAAAAGAGTCAACTATTGTCATGGCCATAAATTACTGCTCCTCTACCTTCTCCTTGTCCGATGCATCAAAAAGGACAGTACTTCTCCTTAAAGGGGAACTGTAGTCTCCACACAAGTGGCTGTGACATCACCATGACCACTGCTATGCCCCCAAGTCTAAGGTTGGAGAATGCCAACCACTGCCAATGTTAACAGCATTAACACATTGTGGATAATTAAATACAGTAGCATCAAATAGGCTAACACACCCAGTGAAATGTTCTTATAGTTTTGTTAACAGGCTAATACACCCAGGCAAATGTTCTTATACTGTAGCTATATTAATATGATACAAACTCAGACAAACATGTTAAATAGTGTAACACCCAGGAGAGTTTTTCAATGCTTAAATGTTATGACTTACAAATATGCCCCAAAAAACATATTACTTGTTAAATGACATATTTATAGCTGTGATTTTTATTAATTTATTATTGTATGGACAATAAACAAAGCTCACCTGACAAGATCCATTCCTAGTAATAATTTTGTGTCTGAAGCTGCCTCTCTTGTAATATTTGCCTCATTTCCTATGCAAACTCCATGTTCATTAGCCCCCATCTCTGCTCCCCACATCCATGCTGGCTTGCTTAGTATAACCGCATGAGTCTTCAGGGCTTGGTTTATTTCAAGATATGTGCACTGTCAAACATGGCACCAGTTTACGTTGAGTGTAATAAATAAATCCATAGCTTACCCTCTGACAAAGTACTGCACCGTATAAATTACATTTTACAATTAATAGGGTACATTCAACATTTATAAATCCTCAGCTTTACCACAAGTTTATTAATTCACATCACTGTCCCTAAGAGTTATAAATCTAGTACCTTATTAAACACAATAGCCTGTTATTATGTATTTTGGATTGTAGAAATATACCCAGGTAAGCACTGATAGAACAAATTAACACCCTGGATGATGGATCCTGGGCTCACTCAGGGCCAGATTTACCCACATGTGCTGTGCTAAAAATAGGGGTTAAACTTGTGCTAACTAATACTGAATAGGTTAGCACAAGTTTAACTCCATAATTGCACTGGCTGCACCAGTTTCACAAAAGACACCAGTGCAACCGGTGCAATGTATTTAAGGATTTGCACCACTTTTAACTCCACAATTTAAGACGAGGTAATGGCTGATCTTAAAGTGGCGCTGAAGTAAAATCTCTTTTGGGATCTACCACAAGGTACAAATCCTGTATTAAATACCGAAAGCCATATTTGCCCGGAGCAATTTGCGGCTCTGGGTAAATGAGGCCCTCAGTGTTATATCTTAGTGCTGGCCATAAGTGCTCACCACTAAGATTCCGTGCTGCCCAAGGAGATGCATTCCATGTCTGGTCCTTTGATTGCTGCATGGACCCAAACATTTAAGTAACTTTGTTCTTTACTTAGATGCATCTCTCTTCTAAGTGTCCAATAGATTGTTATTGATTTTACAAATATAACATTGATACAATAGAATTATTATTAACTCTTGAACAGAGGTATCATATAGCTAAAAAACCATAAAAAAGCTATGATACTTACCTCTGTTCAAGGTTTCAACTTGAATTACAATATTTTGCACTTTTTTTTAAATTCTGTCTTAGTCACCCTATGTGACAGTCTGCTTTGTATTGTGTAAGCTGTACACTCCATTAGTTCATGAAGAGTTAAGTTATACTTACCTCTGATTGGAGTAGGTGTTCTTTTAAAGAAGGGGTGGGGAATGACATTTTAGGTCTATGAGTAAGGGTCATTTGACCCGAAACGCGTCAGACACTTGTGCCATTTTTTCTTCCATGCAGGAATGTTTTTATTTGCTTCAATAAAGAGTATTTTTATCCTATATAATGGACTAAGACTTCTCGATCCAGGGAACCGAGTGGGATTGGTGCCGAGCCACTGCATTGTTGTCTTGCAAAGGTATAAATTCTTTAGCTTCCAGGGACAGAAATACAAACAGAAGACTATGAATCCTAATGGATTAGGATGCGATCTTAGATGCTATACAGTCACAAACAACAGCCAGAAGCCAGCGGGCCTTGAGTTTGACACGTGTGTTTTAAAGAGAGGAGGAATAATTGAATCATTTTTTAACAGTATAACTGTTATGTTCACAGTTACATCACTGAGTACATAAAGTATATTGTTCTCCTAGCGTTTCAGATAATGTGACGTTAAACTAAAGCACACAGACTAGAAACTACTCAGCACTAATATTTATCTGGATTGTGAATACACATTGAACAGGATCCATCATGCAAAGGACCATGTCTCCAAGAGGCATGGGATTGAGAGCATTTTGAGCGTAAATTTGTAATTCAGGAAATGTCATAGTGACTCTGTACATGTCAGAAATTTTATTAAGATGGTGACCCTATAGGTTACTCTCATGTTGACAATTCCCATTACTGCCGAACAGAAGGGAGAAGGCTAAGTAACTCACAGGGCCTACATTTTTAAAAGGTATGTCCACGCTTGAAATAATTTTTTGCTATATCATTCCCCCTGGTCTCCCAGCCCCATCCGATCTATTTTTAATTTTAGAAAGTGCCCCAAACTTTACTTACCTTCCCTCTTTCCTCCGCCGCGCTGCCGGGACCGGCAGTCGCGTCTGTGATTGGCTGATGGCGGAGGAAAGAGGGAAGGTAAGTAAAGTTTGGGGCACTTTCTAAAATTAAAAATAGAGCGGTTGGGGCTGGGGGGAAAGGGGGAATGTTATATCTAAAGGGTTTTACACAAGGGGGAGGGAATCCTAATAGGGAGGGAGAGGGAGGGGGAGAAGGGCTGAAGTACGCATGCCAAACTTCTCCCGGAGGTCAGATAGGAGGCAGAGTCCTATATGGACTCTGCTATCCTTCTGGTGGGCAGTTTTTGGGACTTTGGGGGGGGACTACAGGAGAACCATATGGAGCTGGGATGTGAGGTAAGGATTTTATTACACTACATGATGGGGCCATTACTGGGGGGGATTATAGTTTTGGGGGTGGACATGCCCTTTAAGCTTTAGTTCCTTTCTGCTCCCATTCCAGTATTGTACAGTAGCCATAGAAGATCTTTTTATTTTATTCACAGAACAAAAGATCACAATCTCACCTTGACCTTGCTTCCTGGCTCATGGTTGCTAGAAGGTACATAGAGCACCTCTTGGACTTCATCTCTAGGTCGAGCAGAATTTTTGCCAAATAGGATTTGTCCATTTTTTGCTTGAGGTGGAAATGCTACAAAGCAAAAGCTTGGAGGTGCACCAGCCATCTTCATATATAAAAAACAAACATTTAAACATTTTCACAATAAAGACCAGTTAAACTAAAAGCAACAGTGGTAAAATATAAATATGCAAGTATATCAAAACTGTGTATAATTGCCAATATATCTAAATTACTGCAGCTAGATCACAAATTAGCTAAAGGGGGTGTTAAACAGTTATTAAAGGGCATGTTCACCCCCTTACAAACTTTTAAGCCCACAAACTGGACCCCCACAGCCCTTCTTTCGTAATACTTTCCTTGCTCCCCAGCAATCTTGATATAAGATATTTATATTCTACCCGCCAGCTCCTCGGTACACTGTGTCTAGGGAGAGCGAGGCCAACAGCAGACTGCAGACTGTTTAATGGAAGTGAATGTTTGTGCGCTCATGTGATCGGGAGCCACTGACTTCTATTAGACAAAATCACAACCTTTTTGTGTGCTACACAAGAGCTTGCGCCGCCTTAAAATAGGTGGCTCATGCAGCCTTCGTATGTCATTGGTGAAACATCACTGTCACGTCCTTAACTAATGGCTAGCACCTGGAAGAGTTATAAAAGTTCTTATCGTTAATTTTGCCCAAATCAATCAGTTGTTAGAATTCAAATGTTAAATAACATCTGATTGGTTGGGGCAAAATTGTAATAAGAACTTTTATTACATAGGCCTGTAATAATATTTTCCTATATTTTTCTTATATTATAAAACAAGAAAAATAATTATTGGTTACTTGCAAGATACACCAATGTACTAATGAGTACAGTAAGCGGTGATGTTACTGGTCTCACTAATTTTGTAAAAAATCCAGCAGTACAGAAATCAGCGCAATACGAAAAAGAAAAGCAGGATATTCGAAAGTTACAACCTTTAATATCAACCTTTTCATGGCCATTCAAGCACTTGTCATCTCTGTCTTTAAACTGCTTTCCACTAAATTCCTAGCAACATACTAGGAAACATTACAAGTGCAAATCTCGGCATGTAGACAAAAAGCAAAGAAAGAACCGGGCAGGATTATGTACTGAGAAATGAATTGCCTAAATCGTCAGTCTGTGGAATAAGCTGATTCTTACCCAACCCCCAGCCTTTTGCTCATACTGAAGCTGGCACAGGGCTTTCTTTCCAGGATATAAAGTTCCCGTTTACTAAAAGAAATAATACTCCTGTATTAGAACATTCACAGCCAGTCAGAGCTCTAAGGGCCTCATTCACCTGGAGTCGAAATCTCTCCTGGCAAATGTGGCGTTAGTATTTAATACTGGATTTGCGCCTTGCACTACTTTAATGCCAGCCATTAGCAGGCTTTAAATAGTAACACTAAAAGTACCAGCCAGCACAAAGAAGGTGTTAAACTCGCACTAACTTATTCAATATTGGTTAGCACGCGTTTAACCCCTTATATTTGCACATCGGTTGTGTGGGTAAATGAGCTCCTCAATATATTCTAATTTTTCATTTACAGTTACATTACAAATATAAATAGTGTTTGTACAATACTGGCACAGTATTACAGGCAGTGCACATTCAAAGCAGAGAACTAGCAATCACCCTCATCTGTTGGATGATCTTACATTAGAGGTTTGGTGCTGTCACAAGCATAATCCACATGGGGAATAAACACTCTTTTCTGTATTTTGGACTCTAAGTATCCCACAAACAAGCATCAAAATAAAAATGATGTTAAAAATCTGTTTGTTCACCTGCAGTACAGCACAGTTTCTGCAAATGGTTACGGCACCAAATCTGCCTTCTTTTAGATTTTGATATCGCAAAGAGGTTACATTGACAATCCAGAACCATCTCAAGTCTTTTATCAGCACTGTTGCCTCTATGCTTTTTGTGTGCACACGACTTGTTAAAACCACACACACAGGTATAAAAACTTTGCACAAAAGATTTCATTGTAATATACCAGTATGCACTGTGGTTTGTACTGCACACACAAAGATTTGTTTCCTTTACAGCTAATTACTGAATATACTCATCATATAATACCACCCTAATCATTATGTACTTAAACACTTGGCCTTCGGCCTCATGCTTTTAAATGATCAGGGAACTCCTCAGTGGCGTAATATCCTTATATTACAATGTAATGGGGGCATTACTGCTTGTATTACAAAGAATTCAACCAAGCACAAAATTTCACCTGAAATCTATTTATTCAGATACACATTGGTGCTCATTAACTGTTTGAATACTGCTCTTGAATTCGGAGTTAAATTCACGTTAACCAATTCAATATCGGTATCGCTAAAGTCACCTGCACAGTCAGTGCAACCTATTTAATATATTGGTTGCACCGGGTTTTTTTGTGTGCAAATTCTAATACCAGCAAAGTGTAGGCGAATTCTCACAAAGAATAACGCCACTTTGTGATTTACCTAGAGCCGCAAATTAAATAGACGAGAGCCCGGACCTCTGTAAGTCCAGCTAAATAAATTTATAATGCTATCCAGTTGCCATGAGCCACTACACAGGTTACACATTCTCCTATCCAGTAAAGAATATTAGCTGTTATGGTTCCATTCCATAAGTTCCATATAGTGATGAAGGGTGGGGATTGGTCACTGCAATGACTGCTGTGGAATACTCCACCATTGTAAAAACACAGTAATTCACTACAGTAGAGAGACTTCCTTTACTCTTATAACCCAGCACCAGGGTTGCTAGATCTTGGCCGCCCCCGGCCTCTGGACGGGATTTCAGTCCTGACTGCAGGACTCAGGATTTTGTCCCTGCAGTCGGGGCAATCCCGTCCAAATAAGGATGCCTGGCAACCCTGCCCAGCAGAGGGAAACACAAGATCTCAAAGCTTCTACCTTCTTGGGTGAAGCAAACTAATCAATGATTAAGGGAATGGAAAAGTCCACTAGTAGTGCTAGTGATCAATATTGCTCTTAATAGATTTTGCAATTTGGTGAGTTTATCTTACTGGAAAGCTATTAAACAACACAAAAGAAAGAAGATGACAAAGAAGAACACCACGACTGAGAAGAAGAGTAGAGCGATTGCAGAAAGCCACGGAGAGACAAGCCTACATGAGACATCTAGAGAGACAAGCTGAGGACTATTTAGACATTTCATTTTCTCACAGCTCTCTCCCATCTGTAGAAAAATTAAGGGGTCACAACAACTTTGTATAATCTGAAAGTACAATGTTAGGGTAGTAGAACCAGCCCATGTCCTTCATGGAGATGCTGAGAACTTCTACGAGCAACAGGGGAAAGCTGCAGGACCTCTCTCTTTCTCAGCACCAGTTGTCGGAAACACGTTTCATCATCGCTTCATCGTCCTCTGGTAACTCTCACCACCCACAAGTATAACCCTTTATATTTATATGTGTTTTCTTTATTTCTAAGAGTAAGACAGGGTTTCTCAACCTTTTTATTTTTCATCAATTATAAGAATACATACAGTAATTCATACAAATATAAGAGAATGATCAATAAGTTTGAAATATACTGAAATTTATGACAAGTCCGTACAGCTCCTGTCAAAGGAACCCTCATTCCCTCAGGGAACCCCAGGGGTGGAGGAACATTGGATTAACATATGATAATTTATATTATAATAATATGTTTAACACTCTCACACACAATATATTGTATAATATAAATATTCTGTATATATGCATAGTACATGTGTTATATATTAATATGTATTTACATAGCAGAGGGATATGTAGATAGATTAGATATATAATAGATAGATAAGATAGATGATAGACAGACACATATATAGACACATTTGTTAATATAATAGATATGATCTAACCAGTAATCATTAGCTACACATATAATATTGTTTATTAATATTATAATTATAATGTTGCTCCAGGGACAAGCCGATTGCCGTATTGGAGTCAGGAAGGATTTTTTCCCTTTGATAAATAAAGGGTTTTTGCCTTCCTCTGGATTAGTAGAAATTGTTGAAATAAAGGGACTGCTATCTTTATTCAACCTTGATAATAAATGATAGTATATAGTTAGATGGAAAGCGTAGGTTAGAGACCTGCTCAGAGAGTCTACCTTGACGTGGTGGCAGGCTTGTTGTCCTTTGTCCAATTCTATTTTAATGCAGGGACCTAGAGCACCAAAGCAGAAAATGTATATGGAAAATTAAGAATTTGATGAGACCATGTGTGTCTGCCTTCATCTGGTCTTACCACTTTCCTGCTTTGGACATCAGCACTAGTGGTGCCATATCAAAGATGAACCAAAACGTTTCCTGCTGGATGAACTTCCACTTTTCCTAGAAAACCACAGGAAAACATTAGCTACGAAATAAGACGGGTGGTCCAGTACGAAGGATGATGGTCTAGAAAGGGGATTTCAGTGCTGATCTGTTTTGTTGGCCCTGATTCTGTTTTCATCTTTATATTTGAATATTGGCAAAAGGATAAAACTCAAGGACTCTTACTATTACAATTTAAATTAGAAACTTGGTACAGTAGAGAGGTATAAGACCTCTACTGTATATTAGAATGTATGAAGCGGGCTAATCCCTTGAGCACCCAGGGGACTGCCATCTCTAATACAAGGGAGGATGAACTTAGGATCAGGAAAGTAAGGCAGGTGGTAGTGGTAGGGGACTCCAATATAAGGCAGGTAAATAGGGTAATCTGCTGCCAAGACCCTACATGGCGAACTGTGTGTTGCCTGCCTGGTGCTAGGGTTTGGCATGTGGTGGATCGTGTAGACAGATTATTGGGTGGGGCCGGGTGTGGCCCAGCGGTCTCGGTCCACATTGATACCAATGACAAACTTAGAGGAGGAGGTGAGGTCCTTAAACATGATTTCCAAGAGTAAGGGGCCAAGTTAGAAGCAAGGACCTCCAGGGCAGTGTTTTCAGAAATACAACCGCAGCCACGTGCTACGCTAGGGAGACAGAGGGAGCTTAGGAGCATTAATGCATGGCTAAGAGGGTGGTGTAAGGAAGAAGGGTTTGGGTTTATAGAGAACTGGGCAGACTTTGCTGTTGTCTACAGGCTCTTTAGTAGGGATGGGTTGCACCTCACTGATGGCGGTGCAGCTGTGTTAGGGGAGAAGATGGCTAAAGGGTTGGAGGAGATTTTAAACTAGGTTTGGGAGGGAGGGTATTAGCAGTCTCACTGAGATAGAGACTGCTAAGGGTGTAGATAGGCCAGTGGTGGGTGGAAAGTGGGGTGGGGCTAGCATAGGGGGTAGGGAGGCATTTGCCTTAAAGTGTATGAATAAATTACAGGATCAGAGAAGCCTGACTGGCAAAATTACAGAGGCGAGAAGCCTGAGTGGCAAAATGGGTGAATTGGAGATTATGGCGTTGAATGAAAAGTATGATGCAATAGGTATAGCAGAAATGTGGTTGAACAGTTCTCACGACTGGGCTGTAAATTTAGAAGGATACGCCTTGTTTAGGCAGGACAGAGAAAAAAGGAAAGGGGGAGGAGTATGTGTTTATGTTAAAAAAGAATTGAAGCTAAATTTAAAAGAAGAGAATAAGCGATATGGATATTAAAGCAGAGGCAATATGGGTGGAATTAGGCAAGAGGAAAGGGAGTAATGCCATTGTTGGTGTCTGCTATAAGCCACCAAATGCTAGCAGGGAGGAAGTGAGTCAGCTTCATATGCAGTTGCCAAGGGCTGCAAATTTAGGGAGTGTGCTCAGTATGGGGGACTTTTATTACCCTGACATTGATTGGTTTAGTGATACTGCCAAACAGAAAAAGGCAATGAATTTGTTGCAGGATAATTTTCTCTCACAGGTGGTTGAAGTTCCTACTAGAAAAGGCGCTCTGTTGGATCTGGTAATATCTAAAATTGTGGAGCGCATTGTAGATATAAAGGTGGAGGCTTAGGGAATAGTGACCATGAAATAGTGTCGTTTGGAGTATGTTATCGAAAGGAAAATTGTGCTGGGTTAACAAAGACTTTTAATTTCGGGAAAGCAAATTTTCCCAGATTAAAAGTAGCTCTTCAGAATGTCAACTGGGATAAGGTATTATCATGTAATGAACAGAAGTGGACCGTGTTTAAGGGGATTTTAAGCAATTTCACATCTAAATTTATACCCTTGGGAAATAAATGTAAAAAAAAATAAATCCGCGCCCATGTGGCTGAATTATGATGTAAAGAGGCAAATGGAAAGGAAGAAAAAAGCATGTAAAACCTTTAAGTCAGAGGGAACAGAAAGGGCCTTTAGGGATTATAAAAACTGTAACAAGGAGTGTAAGAAAGCAATCAAACTAGCTAAAATTAATAATGAGGTTAGGATAGCTGAACAAAGCATCACTAAGCATAAAACATTTTTTAAGTATATTAATAGTAAGAAGATGAGGATTGAAAATGTGGCACCATTAATTAATGGGGATAAGTTAGTTATGGAGGATGGCGATAAAGCAAATGTCTTGAATATTTTTTTTCCCTCTGTATACACTATAGAAGATCCAAGTACAGATATCATAGAGTATAGTAGCAATAATAGTATAAAAGATTCAAGTGCACTTTGGTTAACCGAGGACATGGTACAGAAAGAACTAAATAAGGTTAATATTAATAAATCTCCTGGACCGGATTAAATTAAATCCTTGGGTACTTGTTTCTTATTTTTGCAGATTCTCTCATGTCCGTATGTGTGCCTCTGGAATGGAAAAAGGCTGATGTTATTCCAATATTCAAAAAGGGTAGTTGTTCACAGCCGGGTAATTACAGGCCTGTAAGTTTAACTTCAGTGGTGGGTAAGATAATGGAAAGTTTAATAAAGGAATATATTCTAGAGTATGTTTCAAGGACTCACATTATAAGTAGTAACCAGCATGGATTTAGGAGGAATATATCTTGTCAAACTAACTTGCTTGACTTTTATGAGGAAGTTAGTAGATATTTAGACTCTGGCATAGCAGTAGATGTAGTTTACTTGGATTTTGCAAAGACTTTTGATACAGTCCCCCATAGGCAACTAATGTATAAGCTATGGTCTGTTGGTCTGGGGAGGCACATTTGTACATGGATAGAAAATTGGTTAATTAATAGGATACAGAGAGTGGTTGTTAATGGGGCTTCATCATTAAGTGGGGTGCCACAGGGTTCTTTGTTGGGGCCGCTTCTACTTAATCTATTTATTAATGATTTGGAAGTGGGTATTGTCAGCAAGGTTTCTGTGTTTGCTGATGACAAAAAACTTTGTCGACCATTAAAAACTTCAGAGGATGTGCAATCGTTGCAGGGGGATCTAGATAGATTGTCACATTGGGCATCAAGTGGCAGATGAGATTCAATGTTGAGAAATGTAAGGTGATGCATTTTGGACTTAAAAATCCTTGTGCTGCTTATACTATAAATGGCTCCGTGTTAAGTAAATCCCTGTTGGAAACAGATCTTTGAGTTTTGGTGTATAACAAATACAATCACATGGTATTGTCTTGTATAAAGAGAGGTATGGATTCAAGGGGAAAAAAATGTATTCTCCCTCTTTACAAAGCATTGGTAAGGCCTCATTTGGAATATGCAGTGCAATTTTGGAATCCTGTGTACAAAAAGGACATCTTTAAAATGGAGAGTTCAGAGAAGGGCAACTAAATTAACTAAATTAATAAGGGGATTGGGGGAGCTTGAATATATAGAGAGACTGGAAAAGTTACAATTATGTACACTGGAGAAAAGGCGCTTGCGTGGGAATATGATTACTGTGTATAAATACATTAATGGGCCATAAAATAAACTATCTGGGGCGTTGTTTACCAATAGAGCATGTCAGAGGACATGTGGACATCCCTTATGACTTGAAGAAAAAAGGTTTAGGCTTCAAGCTCGGAAAGGGTTTTTCACTGTGAGAACGGTAAAGCTATGGAACTGTCTTCCAGTGGACGTTATGGCAGGTTCACTGGTCAGTTTAAAAAAAAAGCTGGATGAATTCCGCAAACAAGGAATGTTGCAGGTTACTGGTATTGATACATAAAGTACAGTTGATCCAGGGAAATTTCCGATTGCCAGGAAGGAATTTTTTTCCCCTTCATAAGTTTGGTGGGGGGGTTTTGCCTTCCTCTGGATCAACAGTTAGGCAGGAAATAAGAATATTGCTAGATGGGTTGGACTGGATTGACTTATGTCTTTATTCAACCTCAAATACTATACTATACTATACTAAGACACAATAGCATAAAACAGCAGAGAAAGTTTAAGTATAAATTTTGATTCGGCTTGAAAGGCTACATTTTGAAAAGGAATGTGTGTCTCTGTGCTGCATATTTTAAAACTCAATAATAATGCCAATGAAAGAGGACATTGTTATTTTTTTAAATTATAGTTTTTATTATAGTTACCCTTTAAGTATGCCTGCCACGGTAATAGAAGGGTAGGTCAGCAGTGGCAAGCGCAGGATTTTCAAGGGGGGATTCCTGAATGGGTTACCACTGAACAAGCCCAGAAGGAGGTTCATGACCAAATACATTCATGTGTTCTATTATATATGAATCATATAATAATATTATATATATTCTCTAATTGCCATGATTATCATCACAGTTGGCCAATACACATATTCCCTTTTCTTTTGTTATAAATTATATACTTATTAAAGGACAATTATACTCACCTTCCCTCTGCTCCTCTTCTTTGGTCAGTACCTTTTACCCAGGGTGAGGACCTGAACCGCTAGGTCCTCACCCCTGGGTTCGCGTAACTTGAAGCACAGTCTTACTGAAACGCTGCTCTGGTAGGCTCCGCCCCTCCTGCCGTCGGCGACGAGGCCAATATGAAGGCACGCTCTGCAACAAGTGTGCCTACTTATTGGCCTCGTTGCGCAAGGAGAGGGGGCGGAGCCTACCAGAGCAGCGTTGCACTCAAGTTCAAGTTACGCGAACCCAGGGGTGAGGACCTAGTGGTCCAGGTCCTCACCCTGGGTAAAAGGTACTGACCAAAGAAGAGGAGCAGAGGGAAGGTGAGTATAATTGTCCTTTAAGGCTGGGTACACACAAACAAACAGATATTTCCGTGTATTGGTCGGTTGGGCCGAAAAAATATGAGGTGATTTCAGCAGTGGCAGTGAACGCTGTGGTCCATAGGAGACACTTGTTGTGGCTGACCAGTGGGTGTGGTCAAGTGGGCAGGGTGTGGGAGGAGTATGATTACAGTGTAATAGCAAAAGATTACTTTTAGTATCTTGGTTAGATTATATGAAAAATGTGTTTCAGTCTAAAGTATTAATTTAAGCTGCTTTAAAATAAACTTCTTTTAGTCTGAGTTATACAGGTCAGGGAACTCTGGGTGCCACTCATGTATTATAAGGGATAATGTATCCCCTACTGTAAATTATAAGGATATTAGAAGTCACTGAGGAGTTCTGTGTCCATATAATGGTACAAGGACACAGACTGAATTATACAGGGAACTCTTGGTACCACTCATGTATTATAAGGATAATGTATCCTCTACTGTAAATTATAAGGATATTAGATGTCACTGAGGAGTTCTGTGTCCATATAAAGGTACAAGGACACAGACTTAGTTATACAGGGAACTCTGGGTACCTCTCATTTATTATAAGGGATAATGTATCCCCTACTGTAAATTATAAGGATATTAGAAGTCACTGAGGAGTTCTTTGTCTATATTTAGGTACAAGGACACAGACTGAGTTATACAGGGAACTCTGGGTACTGTATTATAAGGGATAATGTATCCCCTACTGAAAATTATAAGGATATTAGAAGTCACTGAGGAATTGTGTCTATATTTAGGTACAAGGACACAGACTGAGTTTTACAGGGAACTCTGTGTACTGTATTATAAGGGATAATGTATCCCCTACTGTAAATTATGAGAATATTAGAAGTCACTGAGGAGTTGTCAATCTCCTCCCACCAATCCAACCCCTTTGTAGTCTATTTTCTTCCCCCAAAAAGAGAAAATGGGTGTGGTCTGTGTTTAGGGGTGGGGCTAAAGGCGCCAGGTTCTTTGGGCCTACAGGCTCCTGAGGCGTAAATCCGGCCCTGAGGCTACTTACATGTCTTTAGCTGGTAGATATCAGGATCCATTCTGAACTTGCTCACCCTTTCCACTCCCAGCAAGTATCCAGGCGGAGGCTCAAAAGTCTGAAAGCCCTCAGGCAATCCCACCACATAATATGATCAAACACACACATACTCTCCCATTTCTATTTGACCTGCCAACTTTTCACATGTTTAAAAACTACAACTCCCAGCATTCACTGGCTGCACAGAATGCTGGAAATGTATTTTTCATACATCCTGGAATAAAGCCCTTTTACTGACTTACAGACATTAAATGCTCATGCTTTAGTGATTCCTACCAAAGGGTTTCAATATGCACATGTTTGAAAACTACAACTCCCAGCATTCTCATGCTGCCCAGAATGCTTGAAATTTATTTTTCATACACCCTGGAATAAAGTCCTTTTACTGATTTACAGACATTAAATGCCCATGCTTTGGCGATTCCTACCCAAGGATTTGAATATGCACATGTTTGAAAACTATATCTCCCAGCATTCTCTGTTGGCAGAAAGTTTCTACTTGTCCATTGGCTAATGAATGTATTAAGATGCAATAAAGTGTAATGATATAGTAAGGCAACGAAACTGGTAACAGCAAAACGCGTAGCAGAGACGCATTGAAGGTGACGTTGTACTTCCGGGGTTTGGAGAGAGCCGTGTAGTGCCAGGAGCTTGCTTTGCCCTAGCGACCGTGGAAGCTGTGGAATAGTCCATCCGCCCATATAATTGGGACCTAAAAGAGGTGATCTACTTTTGGAGGATGCTCATTACACAGCCTGTCCACTTTCTGGATCCCAAGAGCCATTGAAGCCACGGACGTGAAAGCATTTAAGTCGGGGGACCAGCTTGACGGGAAGTCCGCTATCCGGTCGCTGCTAATATCACGGTGCCGTATACTCTAAACCTACCTTCTGCATTTGGTTTTGGTGTGCGCACACCGACGGAAATTCAGCAATCCTTGTACTTGTTTCACTGAATGATTTTTAGGTTGTTTATTATATTATTGCCACTTTTGAACCCGAAACTTTTATCTATAGCTAATGCTCATTATTTATGGGATTATGTAATTAAGCTTTTTGTGGCTTTTTATATTTATTTTTTGTATACATATTGTAGCCGGCCAGCTTTATATTGTATTGTCAAGTGTTTTTGATAAATTGTTTCTTTTTACATATTATTAGAGTGTTTAGCTATTTCCCTGCATTTATTCACCAGTAGGGTACTGTTTCTTTATGTTATATTTCGGATTATGCTCCGTTCAGGGGTATAGCCGGGCTACCTGAGTGGGGGGGACTCGGAAGTACCTGCCTAGTTGTGTGCTGCTTTTTACATTTATTGAGTTATATACCCCCACCTAATTAGTTGCTCCTAAAAACAATCTCCATAAAAATATTAATTTATTTATATAATATAAGGGATATATATATATATATATATATATATATATATATATATACTGTATATAAGGGATAATACGCTACCTACAGTGTAATATAAGGAGATTACGCCACCGAGGAGTTCCCTGACCATATAGAAGCACCAGGCCGTTGGCCGAGTGGTTTTATACAGATCAGGGGACTCTGAGGTTAAGTAATCTCCGTATATGATTCTGTATTATTCCATATAATACATAAGGCACATAATACACAATACCTAAAAAAAAATCACAGGCCGCACACAACCAACCAAATCACTCATCTACCCCCTCCTGTAAATACTCCCTGTATCTACCCCCCACCTCCCTGTATCTACCCCCACCTTCCTGTATCTACCCCCCTATCTACCCCCACCTCCCTGTCCCTCCCTGTATCTACCCCCCTGTTCCTCTCTCCATCCCTGTATCTACCCCCCCCTACCCATTTTGTATTAAAATGTAAAGGTACCGACCAGGTTACACTCAGTCCTCTCCCCCTCCCATCAGGATCCTGTGACAGATTGAACTACACGGAAGATAAGGAGCAGTGTCCAGCCACCAGCTAAGTCAATTTATGACTCATTGGAATGCGACACTGCTCCTTATCTTCCGTGTAGTTCAATTTGTTACAGGATCAGGATGGGAGGGAGAGAGGACTGGAGTGTAATCTGGACAGTACTTTAACATTTAAATAGAAAATGGCTTGGTTAACACTTTATATTCCAAAAAACAGCTTCACTTGTATGGAGTATAGAGGGTGTGGGAGAGGTGGGGAGCTGCAGGGGCAAGAATTCTTATTAGTCACTCTATGACACACCTGAGTTACTGTAATTAGGATTCTCACCACTGTACCTCTCCATCGAAAGTATAGAAGCCTTATGTATTACATATGCATAACAAGAGTGAGAGCGCACAGACTATATATTCTATAGGGACCAGGGAACGACGAGTACAGTGATGCCCAAAGGGACAAAAAACTAATCTATTAATGAAAGGCCGAACCGAAAAGATTGGTGTGAAAAAGGACCCTTATACATAGGCATACCCCAATAAGTCCAAAAAAAATCACCTGTCGCTTGGTTCAAATCTCATACAGTGTCACTTTATTAAACCCCATGTAACTAAAGTACACACTCAAATAGCACCGACAATAATAATAAATAAGCTATACATAAGTTACATAACCCATCATAAAAACACTCAACAAACGGTCAGGTGCCCCTGATCCCTGATAGTTATTAGAGAAATTAAATAGGCTTTTAGCGTGGTCCTAAGAGAGCCGATGCAAGGAGACCGGCTGGTCGGGATCCCGTAGCTTTGGTGGTTAAAGGTGTGGCCTGAAGCCGCTGGCTGCCAGAGGTTGTAAGACACCGGGGTGAAGTGGCTCCATGTGTGAGTGGGTCAAGTAAGTCCCGGTATACACACTGTTTGACATTTCTGCCTATCACCTCGATGTAAGCGGCTTTCAAGTGAAGTGTGTTTAGTGGAATTGCAGAAGAGCGCAGCATCACACTGGGTGTCCATGGAGGACGCACTCCTAATCCAATGTTACCACCGGCTGCAACACTTGTAAGGAGTAGTACATTTTGAATCCATTTAATAACTTTTTCATGTCGCTACATGGTTCAATTATACGCCCCACTTGGAGACTTTGTGGCTAAGTGGATTGGACACCTTGGACGATTTCAAAGGATTCTGGATTCAGTATTCCCTATTGAATTACACTACCATTTTTTTGGGAAGTTGTGAACTGACCAACCAGGGCCCAGCACAGCCTATTTAATTTCTCTAATAACGATCAGGGATCAGGGACGCCTGACCGTTTGTTGAGTTTTTATAATGGGTTATGTAACTTATGTATAGCTTATTTATTATTATTGTCGGTGCTATTTGGGTGTGTACTTTAGTTACATGGGGTTTAATAAAGTGACACTGTATGATATTTGAACCAAGCAACAGGTGATTTTTTTATGGACTTGTTATTGGGATATGCCTATGTATAAGGGGCCTTTTCACCAATATTTTTGGTTTGGACATTCTTTAATAAATTATATATATGCACATATATACACAAGAGTCCCATATAACATGCAATCTTGCTTATTATGATGTCAGTTACAGTGTATAGCGAGTGCCTAACTGTACTCTATGACCCTACACGTACTCTATAACCACATCTGTAGTCTATGACAGGGTTTCTCAAAGAGGGTGCCAGGGCACACTGGTTTGACTTCAAAGAGCCATTGGTGTGCCTCAGAACTTTGGTAGTATATCTGTTGTATTTAATTAGATCAACTGGACTTGAAGTTTAGTTCTTGAAGATGTTTCGATAGTCATCCGACTGGCTCTCTTAATTCAGAATGACTTGTACAAGAATCTGTGGAAATTATGTACCCTGGTAAATCCCAATTAGCATATCACAGTCAACTGTCTGCGACACCAACTGTCTGCCATGTACAATGCTGTTTTGACACCTTAAACCTCTTAGCCTCTATACAATCACGCCCTTGACACCTGGCTGTGATATGCTAATTGGGATTTTCCAGGGTACATAATTGCCGCAGATTCTTGTACAAGTCATTCTGAATTGAGAAAGCCAGTCGGATGACTAGCGAAACGTCTTTAAGAACTAAACTTCAAGTCCAGTTGATCTAATTGAATACAACAGATATACCATGACCTGGATGAATCAGAACCTTCACAAGCAACTTTGGTAGTAGAAATATTTTTACCAGTATAATTTACATTTTTGTTATCTTGTATTGTAAATAAATCTATATTATGATAAAATTTCAACACAATCAATGTAGTGTAACTCTACATTGATTTGAATACAATATACATTGTAAAGTGCATAAAATGTGGGTTATTACAACTTAAAATCCAACAATAAGAACACAAGTGTGCCTCAATTAAAAATGTGCAGTGCCAAGTATGCCACAACCTGAAAAAGTGTGAGAACTGCTTCTCTATAGTCCCATCTATACTCTATGAACCTGTCTGTACACTATGGCCCTACACTCTATGACTCTATCTGTACTCTATGATCAAATCTGTACTCTATGACCCTATAAGTACTCTATGAGCCTATCTGTACTCTATAGCCCTTCACTCTATGACACTATCTGTACACTATGACACTATCTGTACTCTATGACCCTATCTGTACTCTATGACCCTATCTGTACTCTATGACCCTGTCTGTACTCTTTGGCCATACACTCTACAACCCTATCTGTATTCTATGATCCTATATGTACTTTATGACCTTATCTGTACTCTGTGGCCCTATCTGTACATAGATTACAGAATACAGATAGGACACAGTCAGGGTAAACTGACAAACCCACATCTGTCTCTGTATGGAGACTCATTAATGATTGTTACTTTTCTCTCTGCCATGGATGTGAACGCGGTGCCAACACCCAATCTACCAGCTGCATCTCACCCTATCACCGCCCTCTATATCTCACAGGGACCGTCCCCATCTCACTAACCGTCTGATCCATAAGAAGGTCACTCACCGTTACAGGCCCTGGGCTTGGACCCCTCAGTCTGCAGCTCACAATTTGCTCCAAGCCGGGTTGCTCACCAATTCACTGGCTGTGCAGCACTGGCACCGCCTCCTAACCCCGTGTCTTCCCCGGAAAGGCTGCGGTAGGGAGAGACCATGTAGCAGGGATGGGTGACGGCTCCAAGGACAAGCTGGACCTCCCATTCCATCCCATCAAGACAGACAACTAAAGGGAAACTGACCACCTTAGTTCCACTGTACCATGATTACCTGCAGTTCATATCATGACAGCTGTACAGTGTACTGACATGCTCAGTGAACAATACTATATCACGACAGGCCAGTATGTATCATGACATACTGAGTGTGATTATACAATATCAGGGGGTTTCTCAGCCAGGGGTTTAGGGTGAGGTATTGGCACCTAGTTGTTTGGAGACTACATCTCCCAGAATGCAACCTTTTGAAAGGTTATAGTCATTTCCCACTGTGGCTGCACAAGCTCATAAACAAATGAAACCTTTGAAAAGGTCTCAGAGGAAGTCAGGTTGGATACCTGAATTCAGGGACATCCGGGTAAAATTATTTTATAATTTTTTTTTTTAATGAAGTGACCCTGTTTTGAATTCCCTCTATCAGATTCAGTCATTTTATTAACGGAACGAAAAGGATTATACATCTGGGAAGATTACTATGTGATTCAATACATCTGTTTATTCACACCTTACAGCCCATGTCTCATCTTTCTTGTGGCTAAAGTAGAGGCTGGTCTCATGTGACAGCTGCAGCTTTCATTCACCGCTTGGGGACCAGAACACGTTGGGGAGATTTAACCAGAGCAGCAGTCGCTCTGGGTAAATCTCCTTTTTGTGATTTAATATTGCAGTTGCGAGTGAGTAAATCCCGCTGGTGTTAAAACTTAGCGCTAATAATAGCGCTATCAGTTAATAATAGCGCATCAGTTAGCGCAACTTTTAAAGGGCATGTCCACCCCCAAAACTATAATCCCCCCAACTACTGGCCCCACCATGTAGTGTAGTTTAATCCTTACCTCACATCCCAACTCCATCTGGTGTCCCTGTAGTCCCCCCCCAAAGCTCCAAAAACTGACCACCAGGAGGCTAGCAGGTCCATATAGGACCTGCCTGCTACCTGGCCTCCCGGAGATTCCTGCCATGCGTGCTGGCCAGCCTTCTCCCCCCCTCCCTCCCCCCTCTCCCTCCCTCTCCCTCCCGTTCTCTATCCATCCCTCCCCCTAGCATTAAACCCCCTTAATATTCTGCTCCCCCATGTCCCCCACCCCAACCGCATGTTTTTTTTTTAAAAAAGCTCCCCAACTCTTACTTACCTCTCCGCTTTCCTCCGCTGCACTGAATGACCGGCAGCCGCGTCCGTGATTGACTGCCACTCAGCCAATCACAGACGCGACTGCCGGTCCCGCCCCTCTGCTTGCATTCTCGCAAGCAGAGGGCCGGCAGTGCGGCGGAGGATCGAGGGGAGGTAAGTGAGTTTGGGGGGCTTTCTGAACAAAGAAATAGCGGTGGGGCTGGGGGACATGGGGGAGCAGAATATTAAAATTCCAATTTAGGGGTGGACATAGCCTTTAGCTCCATAAAACTGCCCAGTGGCTCTGGGTAAATTAGCCTGTTTATGAACAAGAAAAATGATTGTCAGATCAATAGCGTCAATAGCAGTGGTGTAACTATAGGGTTCAACTAGCCTGGGCTCCCATCAAGCACGAGGTGTATGACATTGGGCCTGGCTCTCAAACTGGAAGGCCTAGAAGACAGCTGGTGTATTATAATGGAGCATAATGCAAACAGGTACCATAAAAAATCCCTGGCATTGCCACAGAGTGGCGCTGGCATCAAAGAAATAAAAGATCCTCTGCGATAGATCTGCTACCCTAAGGTAAATATACACGTATCTCTGTTTAACCAATTCATTTGTAATGAGTTTACTCATCCATTTTTTCATCTTCAGAAATTAGATTGTTATTTAATAGTGTGTTAGTGCTTAATTGGGATATTAACAGAAAGGTGGAAGTGGAACCAGATTACTCTCCAATGAATGTTTCATTGACTGTACAGTTCTGGACATATCTGAAGGCATTGAGGCAATCAGGTAGATGTGATAAAAGTTCTTTAAGTTAAGAATTTTGCTAATTTTGCCCCAACCAATAAGATGTTAGCTTTCAAATGTTAAATAAGATCTGATTGGTTGGGGCAAAATTAGCACCATTTTTTACGATAATCATTCTTTCCCATCTACCCTGCCTGTTTCTTCAGGAGGAAGGTAAAGTAAGTTTACCACTTGTATTTTATATTTGTATATTTGGGGACACTTGTATTATATATTTATCAGTCTGTGATGGCAACTTATATTTACCAGTCTGTGTGGGCTTCTAATATTTTCCAGTCTTTGTGAGCATCTTTATTTACCAGCCTGGTGGGCATTTTATATTAACCAGTCTGTTTGGGCATCTTAAATTTACCAGTCTGTGTAGGTACTTACATTTACCAGTCTGTGTGGTATCTTGTATTTACTGGTTTGTGTGGCATCTTATGTTTACCAGTCTGTGTGGGCAGTGTGTGGGTTCAGCAGCCATTATTAAGTCAGCCTTAATGTTCACCAGCCAGTGTAAGCCAGCTCACACCCACGTCACAGGCCACGCCCACTAGCTGCAGCGCTGCATGAAGCATGCAGGGAGAAGGGGCCAAAACATTTAAAGACACCCCTGTTTACCACCTTATACACAATGAACCAAATCCCAATAAGACAATGTTGATGAGGAAGTGGTCTAAATAGACAAAAGGACCAGTGTGCACAGGTTTTTACAAGATCACACTAATGTTCCTTAAATGTAATTGTTAAAGGAAAAAAATGTAATGGGCCTCCTCTTAATTGCTGAAATTGATAGCTTTGATGGCATTGTTGAACCCACAATCTAAAAATAATTGGGCAATACCAAAAGGCATTATTGTCCTACATATGTGCAGTAGCACAATACACCCTCAGACCTTCATTCAATCACATCATTTGCAAACTCAGGTAAATTTACAGACATTGATTGGTCCGATTCACTGTCAAATACTGTAAACTGACTAAAGTATTTTACTTTTTCATAATGGTGCAGTGTACTGTAGTAAACAGTAGTATGGTAAACATTTTGTCACCTTTGACTTGCCATTTAATTTATATATCACATGTTTATTTATATAAAATGAAAGCGCAATCATTTACAATCCTTGATTATATTACTATTATATAGCGTCACTTGAGTAAGCAGCCTGGTACAATATTACAATACAGCAAATTAATTTATACAGAAGAATTAATTTAAATATACATAAGTAATCAATACATAAATATATAACGACTTCCTTTATTCACTAAAGCACTCACGTGTATGTATATATTTTAAAAAAAAGTTAAAATAAAAAGTACGTGGGACAGGAATATAGGATGGGTAATTCCTACCTCAAATATTATTTCTGTGAGGAGCACCTGCCCAAAGAAAACTGATTCTGCCAGTCTTCCTACTGGCTTTAACACTTAAATATTATATAATTACATAATATAGCTCCTCACGAAACAATATTGTGAGGTAGGAATGATTAATCCTACCTTCCTGCACCAGGTACTTTCCATATAGTATAGTATATATAGTATAGTTATACTAGCTTCTGTATATCTTACCTCCCATTCTTCATTTAATGCACCAGGATAGACAAGCAAACTTACCCAGCAGTGGATCCTGACAGGTCCTGTCGGCTTCAGCCTGTAAGTTAACTATAGCGAGCATGCACGCTATAATTAACTTACAACTGGAACCAGTCATTGCCTGTCAAAGGTTCCAGCTGTGGATCTCGCTGCAGGTAAATTTACTCGTCTCTCCTGGTACGTTAAGTAAAGAATAGGAGGTAAAACATTCTTCACTTAATGCAGTTAAAGCATTGTTCACTTTGACAGTGAACTGATCCTTTAAAGCTCTGACTGTTCACTTCCTTAATTTTATCCATTGTATTTAAATTCTCCTTTGTAGAATCCTTCTTTATATTGTTCTCGATGTTTGTTCTTGTTTTATTATCATCCGGGGCAGATTTCTTAGGTGTTTTGGATTGTTTGGTAAAAGGAGTAGAGAACCTTGGTAGAACCTAACCAAGGCTATTTGTTTCAAGTATTATTTATTTTCTCCTTTGCAGAATCATTTATATTGATTTCAAGGTTTCTGCATTTTCTATTACCATCCTTTGGTATGGTAATATTAGGCCACTGTACCAAACTCAGTTGGGATACATTTATTTAAAGGACAATTATATTCCATCCATCCCAAATGAATAGTACCCAGGATGAGGATGTCAACTGCAAGTTCCCCACTCCTGGGTACTTCTTAGAACTGCAGTGGTATTTATCTATAGTTTCCTTTGCGGCTTGGGTCCCTTCTTTGGGCCTGTCTGGGTTGAGGCCAATTACAAGACTTGCAGACATCTTTCTATTGGCCACATGCCAAAGATGGAGAGGATCTGGGGCAGAAAAGCTTCATTTATGTAAGTACTGCTGCAATTTTAAGAAGAACCCAAGAGTGAGGACCTAGCATTTTAAAAGGGAACTAAAGTTTCCAGACAACATTGCCCCAATAGAAAGAGCACATTCACAAAGAAACTCACCTCTCCCTTTGCTGTGGATGCTGGGCGACCTGTGGGGGACTAGGGGTCAGCTCCCATAATTCACCTTATCTGGGAACACCCAGCTAAGGGTATGCAGTACACTTCACAGGAAGCTTCAGCTTTGCTTCCTGGAAGATGACCGCCAATCATGTTACATATCAGAAATCATCCTCCTAACAGAACACAGATTTCAGTGCAGTTTTAGTATAAACACATTACAAATGCTTCGGTCTCTAATAATGATAAATGGCTTTGCTTTTCATACAAAAAAAAGTTCATTTCTTTGCTAGCATGGGTGTAATAAATTAACATTTCCGTACTGAGTCTTGCTAAGAAGAAATCTTTCTACCTCTTATGCCACAAGGGCTAACAGAGGGAGATTTCGGTAAATGTAGAATCTCTATCTTTTGCTAGAAACATAACAGAAACAAAAAAAAATGTTAGCCTGGGGAATTTAACCCGTGTCCCAATTGTCTGCTGGTTTCAAAACCCAGCACTTTAGCAGCAGACCACCACTGCAGATGCAATAGATATAAGTACATTTGAGTAAATGTCAGTTCACTACAGCAATTCACACTGGTTGGTAAATAAAAACAGAGCTACTATATATAAACTTTGTACATATGTAGAAACTTTCTATTTTTCCAGAAACATGATGGAAACAAACAAAAAAAAAAAGCAATAAACTCAGGCAGTAGACTGTATGTATTGTTTCATAAGTAAACTAGGGGATTGGAACTTGTGACTTCTTGTGCTGTATGTGCCTAAAAATGCAGCATTTACATTGTGCACCACCAGCAACTCAACAATAAACACAGGAAGATTTACAAACTTTATCTTACACGAACAGAAACTCTGTGCATAGTGACAGTGAATCCTGTGGTCAGGGGGCATGGCTGTATGAAGCCAACATGGGCTATGATGTTGTCCACAACATGGAAGCCTTCTTTGTTACAGAATCTATTGCTTACATATACTAAATGCAACTTACTAGAGAATAATTTTTCAATGTATGGGTGTTCTGGGGAGAAAAGTTTTCACATTAGGATTACAAAAAAATTAAGTTTAATTCTTCTTTAAAAGGAACACTAAACCCCATCCGTTTCTATTATTCACAGGGAGGTGAGAACACTTATTCTCACCTCCCTGTGATGACGCTCGGGAGACTTGACTTACCTTACCCCGCCGCTCCACTCGCAGCCGCTCCTTCACTGACAGCCGCTCTGTCCCGACCACGCACCCTATCTTAGGCGCATGCGCCCAATACAAAAGATAGGGTGCCGATCGGGAGAGAACAGCTGTTTAGTGAAGGAGCGGCTGCGAGCGGAGCGGCAGGTAAGGTAAGTTCCAGGTCTCCTGAGTGTCCTATTATTCACAGGGAGGTGAGAATAAGCGTTCTCACCTCCCTGTGAATAATAGAAACGAATGGCACAGAGTTCTTTTTAGGGGTTTAGGGGAGTTTACAGTTCCTTTAAGCTCTTACCCTGGGAACGATATGCGACAGACAGTAGATAGGTTGGGGCTGGGTATAATTATCCTTTTATGTTTAAAAGTGTGTTTGCATTCCACAACAGATATTTCTGCTACAAAAGTTAAGCTTTATTTCCTTTTATTTATATGTGTAACCATAAAGAAGTGCTGCTCCATTGCTAAACAAACAGTGTACACCATTGCCAGAAATAACATGTTGCAGTTCAGACACTGAAGCATATATGGACACAATACCTTCAATAAAGCCAGCAAGGTTATGAAACGTGCCAAATAAGAATCTTGTTTTGTAAATTTTATTTGAAGCAGTTAAAATTTATTTCAAACATTGCCAACCCTGGTCTATAAAGAAAATAATTCCAGCATCTGAGGCTGGCAAGTTAACGAAGGTTTGACTCTTCCATCTTAGTTTTTCCCCAGGCTGGAGAACAGTTTTTATTACTTTCCAAATCACATTTGAACATACATAGCATGGACTTCTTGGCCAAATAATAGGGGAAACCGTTGAGTATTTTAAACACAAGTTTTAATCTAAGAATTAAAAAAAATATTTTTTTTAAAAATGTTAAAGTTCATCATGTACATAAGTAAATTCTCTGGCAGAGATAAATCCATCACTGTCTTCATCTTCTTTTTCAAATATACTTTCAACAAGAACTTCATGATGGGTCTCATTCACTTCACTCCCATGCTTCTCAAACTCAGCCTTCAGATAAGCCTTTACCTGTTAATTGAAAAATGATAGTAACATGATAAACTAAAGGCAGGCAGAATTGTAGTTTAAAGGGCATGTGAACCCCCAAACTAAAATTTAAAATTAACCCAATTACCTCAAAAAACCTAGTACCTGCTAAATTAATTGCCCCAGATGCTCATAAATGTACTAATCCAGCACCTGATCCCTCGCTGGCTCTCACTGACTTCCTAGTAGCCGACAGCATTCAAAGCAGTGAAGGCACGGACATCATGGCCAATCACTGGTAGGAGATATTGGTCGAGCCTCTTCTGTTGTGGCTAGTGTACGGAAAAGCAACGTAGCAGCAGCAGAACAGAATATGGGGGTCGGGAGCAGTAAGTATGTTTAGGAGCACCCGGGACAATTTTTAGCCCAACAAGGTCCAGGATTTTGGGTGTAATTTGCTTAGTATGAAATTTTAGTTTGGAAGGGGACATGCCCTTTCATTTTATCAGTGCATGGGCACAATGCTACTGAACTTAACAAAACACTTTAAATGAACTTAATGCAGCTTCTACATTGACATTAGCAAACTGTAGAACAAAATATTCATGTCCCAATTGTTCTTATTTTGCAGCTCATACCGGTAATTAAAATTGTAGGTGGAAAATTTAACAAACAATGACATACAAAAGAGTCCAGTCTAAAACACCTCCCAAAATGGCAGAAATAGCCACAGGACTAACACGTTATCAACAAACATTTATTGTTGAATGTCAAGTTGCTAGGGGACAGTGGCAAATTACAAGCACACTCAGGAATAATTACGTGTCAGCCGATTTGAATTACATAGCTTCATGGTAGGTTAAAGTGCATGTCCACCCCGAAATTTAACTTTTGATATGTGGTAGGGCATGCTCCCCCAGCCCCAACCGCATTAATATAATTGTTAGAAAGTCCCCCGATTCTTACTTACCTGCCCTCTCTCCTCCGCTGCAGTGTTCAGGCCCTCTGCTTGCATGGAATTGAAAGCAGGGGGCGGGACCGGCAGCCGCGTCCGTGATTGGCTGAGAGGCAGGGAGGGCTGCACTGAGCATGCCTCAACCTTGATGAGGTTGAGGAAGTCTCAGGCACAGCATGAGTCACACACTGCTCCTACACAGCAGTTTCCTGGACTTTGGAGGGGCACAGCAGGGGAACTATTTTGAGCAGGAATGTAAGGTAAGGATTGTTTTAAACTACTTGATGTGGCCAGTAAGGGGTTAAATTTTAGTTTTGGGGGTGGACATGCCCTTTAAGCCGATTAGACAAATGTCTATCAAAAGTTCATGTTTTCTCCCAGATTACAGCTTTCACTTTTCTATTAGTTATTTCAGATAAGGGGAAAAAAAAAAAAAAATCTGAAATAATATCCACTGTGAAATGTGTAAATTTCACAGTGGATATTATTAGGGCTAGGCCACACTAGCGCATTTCTCATACGCTTACATTCGCGTTATGCGATCTGCCAGCACGTGTGAAATGCATGCCAGCCTAACACAATGTGGGTGGAATATTGTAGCAGACTTGTGAAGATCGCAGCGTAAGTGGAATATTAAGCTTGGCACACTGCCAATATTTTACCCACACCCTTTTGTAAAGGCCACTCCCATGTATACCTTCATTAAATTATACTTTTTGCTGCATGCGTAATTCCCAGCTTTTTTTTAATTTTTTTTAAACAATGTAAGGATGTTAAGAGTCACCAAGGAGTTCCATGACCATATTAAAGTATTATGCATAGGCAATTTGTGTTACTGTGTGGCCTCTGTCACTCTATTGACTGATAGGTTTCACAATTGTCTCCAAACAAGCAAAGGTTGGTACGCACATTCCAGATAGACCCGTCTGTATCAATGGGATTGGCCCTTTATCGGTAAGTGTGTACGGCTGAAGCAATAGTTTCCAACACCAAAAACGTTCTGCGTCAGCAAAGGTCATTTCAAAGATTCATGCTATTCGTTTCAAACAACAACAACAAAAATCTCTAAGTTGTGAGCCATATAAGTAATAAAATGGTACATTTTTGGGATCTAGAAATTTTGTGGTCAACAATGGTTTAATAACAGACTTATTGCAAAGAAATTTTGCAGTTGCCATAAAAAGGAAAGGCTGGGAAAAAGTCCCCAAAATAATATTGGAATACACTAAGGAATCAGGAAAAATTTTAAATTTGTGCAAGAAGCATTGGTTTATTTTAAAAGAAGATAAGGAACTTAAAAGATTTGATGAGAAACCAGAAATCTTCTTGTAGGGCACGGCCACACTGCAACGCAATCGCACACGGAATCGCATGCAATTTCGTTGCGTTTGTGCATGCATTTTTTCATTAAGTATTGAAAAATGCATGCGATTGAGACTTAAAATGCGGAATACAAATCGCAACGCACCCGAAAACGCCCGTTTCTGGTGCGTTGCCGCGTTTTCAATAATATGAAAAAAACGCAAATTCAAAAAAAGCGCAGCAGTGTGGCCTAGCCCTAAGAAACCAAGAAATTTGAAGGGTATATTAGCACCCAGTATATTAAAAAATAGTAAGGAATTGTGTGGAAGGAAAAGTGTGGCAATTGGAAAATATGTATATATAGTTGTATAGCTAAGACTCTGATAAATCCAGTTGGAAAAGTTGTTCCATATAAACAAAAAAAATAAAAACTTGAACAGTTGTATATACTGTATTAACACTTGCTCATGTGGTTTAAATTATATTAGCAAAACTATAAAAGAGCTCCAGGTATAAAAGAACACAGAGAGATCTAAAAATAGATTAAGATACAGAATAAATAAACAAGCCCTAAACTATACAAACATTTTTCTCTAATCCATAATTACCTTTGATTTAAGCAATGTTGCTTGTTATAGGTCATAGACTCAGAATGTAACAAGAGGTGGTAAAATGAACAACAAATTGTTACAATTAGAGCAAAGATTGATCTTTGAATATGATACAATCTACCGTAAAGGGTTAAAGGGCATCTATAAGTGAAATTTATACATTGCTCCAATCCAGACATAAAAAAAAGGTTAGTGTTTGCTGCCTTATTCTTGCCTTCGGGCTAGGCCACACTAGCGCAACTTTGAAGCGTTTGTGCACACGTTTTTCCCGAACATTGCGGCAACCCACCGAAAACGCGTGTTTTCGGGTGCGATGTGATTGCGTTCTGAATTTTTAAGCGCAATCGCATGCGTTTTTCTACCTCTAAAAAAACAGCATGCGCAAACACACCAAAATCGCACATGATTGCCTGTGCAGCGCAGTGTGGCCGTGCCCTTCATCTGTGGCTCAGTGTTTGCAGACAGTCTGATTTACTGCAGAGCTCCCCACTCCCCCTCCCCTCTCTGGTCATTTCCACATTCATATAGTCCAGCTGTGAACCAAGCGGCTCATGCAAATTAATCCTACTACACTTCACCTTTGTAAACAACAAAAAAGCCTGTATGTAAGCCTGTAGAGAGCAAGTGTCTTCATGTGTTCTGGAGATTCTTGCAACATAAGGAATGGGAGGGGGGTGAGTTAGGAGAGACCCAAGTCCTGCCCTATCACTGCAGCCTGATCTCCCTTTGACAGGCAATAAATTGGTGAAAGCTCCTTAATCCTCCTTTCCTTTCGTTTTAACCCAGAATTTGCCAAGCATTTTAGTGAGCAGGAAGGAGTCATTGGGAGACTTGCTGTAAAACTTGTGTAAGCCTACACACTACACCGGCATGCTATTAAGGGATTTAATTGACAGCTTAAGTAGGGGTGGTGTATTGAAATCTTGACTTTTTACTTAATCTCGGGAAAGAGGAGGAGATTGAAGAAAAATGTACTCTGGGGGTTGGGGATTAACAAATAGAAAGAAAGGAGAAAAAAAACCTACATTTTCCCTCTATAGAAGCCCTTTAAATGAGATGATAGAGTTAAGTCCACTTCAATAGTTTTCCCTGCTGTAAAACGAGTGATAATTGCCTCCCCCTTTTATCTATTGGTTAGGTTATGTGTGTAATAAATAATATGGAGGTTTTATTCAGTTTTTTTTTTTTTTTTTTTACTGCCCATTACTGGAAACTATAATCCTTCTCAACTATCACTGTACCATTTTTTTGTTGACATGTCCCCTATTTCTTTACATATTCAGTCTGAAACATCTGGCATTTCAGCTGTTAATCAAGAGCCTTAAGGGGCTATGTACCGAGAGTCGCTATCTCTCTCTATTGCCCCCTTTAGGCAATGCACTGAGCTGATAGTGGCTGTCCGTGCATTGCAAATGGAGTTTTCCTTTTGCGAATCTTCAACGCCAGCTATCTGCTGGCGTTAGAGATTACGTCTTAAAAACCCGTTAACTTCTCCAATGGAAACCCTTTCCTGATCCTCGGTGTGGCAGCGGCGCTGAAAGCATCAAGTGGTGTTGCCAAGTCTGGGGTCCAGAGCAGCAACAGTCTGGGCAACCAGAGACGGAAAGTAAGAGTGATATGAGGGGCCAGTGTTTTACTATCTGCAGAGGAGGATTCACAAGAGATACCAGAGGTTAGGATCTTAAAAGGGTGTCCATGGGTCTCTGGAATCACTCATTGTTGGGTAGTGAAGAGGTGGTTTTGTTTTTGGGCAGGTCTAATCTTTTTCATTACTCTATGTACATCATTTTTTCCTGTTGGTTTTGATCCACAGTATGGACATTGATCTACAGATTGATATACTAATGGACATTATTGCACTTTTCATATTATATGTACCATTCTATGTCACTTGAATGAGGATATTTCCTTAAAGGGCATCTATATTGGGAAAATTTATCAACCCCCGCCCCCCTTTCTGTGTGTTTTATAATTCCCTCCAACCCCCAGAGTACCATTATTTTCTTCAGTTTCCTCCTCTGTCCTGAGATATACAAGTTGAAAGAAGTGAAGATTTCAATACACCACTTCTGCTTGAGCCGTCAATCAAATCCCCTAACAGCATGCCTGTGTAGTGTGTAGGCTTACACAAGTTTTACAGCAAGTCTCCCAATGACTCCTTCCTGCTCACTAAAATGCTTGGCAAAAACTGGGTTAAAAACAGAGTAAAGGGAAGGAGAAGTCCCCCTCCTCCCCAAGCTTTCACCAATTTAGTGCCTGTCAAAGTGAGATTGGGGTGCAGTGATAAGGTAGGACTCGGGTCTCTCCTATAGTAACACAACCAGAACAGATTTATGTTTCTACAGGGTAAACATACAGAGGTTTCTTTGTTTACAAAGGTTAGAGTGATGTGTCTGTGTAGGAGGATTAATGCGCATGAGACACTTGTTTCACAGGCTTAATTTACAGCCAGACTAAATGAATGGGGGAATGATCAGAGATGGGAGGGGGGAGCTCTGCAGTAAATCCCAGTGTGCAAACACGGAGCCACAGAGGAAAGTAAGAATAAGAATAAGGCAGGATACACAAACCTTTTTTACATCTGGATTGGAGCAATCAATAAATTTCACTATAGATGCCCTTTAATTATAAAGGATCCGAGATTAAAGGATTATTCTGTTTTTACAATTGGTAATTCAAGTACTTATTTTATATATTTTTGTTTCAAACATTTTAAATTTCCAATGCACTATCAATATACAATATGAGCAACACAAAAAAAAAAAAAAAAAAAAAAAAAAGTTACTTACCCTTAAGAAGTTATATAACATACTTTGTTACACATTTATTTATTTATTTTTAAACGGCACCTCACCTCAGCTTTGGATAATTTCCAGTCATCATTTAGGTCCATTTCTTGGAATGATTCGTGAGATCTTGGTCCATTTCGAATTTCCATAAGATCAATTACAAAAATAAGGGTACTGTCAGGAGCTATTTTACCTGCAAAGACAAGTATAATATATACAGTACATGCAGTTAATAAGGTCATACTAATAAATTGTGTTAGGTGGTTTAAAAAATTATTTTCAACCACATTTATGTCTGTGTTTTGAAAACTGGGGGTTGGCAAGTGTGACAGATTACAAGCACCTGTGGTGTCCAACTCATGGATTGACAATTGTTGATAAACCATCAGTTCTAACATTTATAATTTGGTCTGGCAAATCTAAAGACCAAAACAGTGCTGGTACACAGGGTAATATTTTGACCAGATTGATCACCCAGCCTGATATTTGGATCAGATTGCCCAGGTGATTGGTTGTAATTTCCAACTAAACCAATCTTTTCCTACCAATTTTTCTGCTACACAGATTGGTCAAAGTGTTCAGACATGTTGGTAAATCTCAGCCACTCACAGGCCATTAATAATGTAATACGATTAGTGTTGGGTTGAAATATCAGCAGGTACAACTTAATTTCCGACTGACAAATAATGAATGGTATACCAATTGGTAAACCTGTTGGAATTACTGGGACAAAATTGGGGGTTCATTCTAAATGTAGATGTACACAATCTCTCTTTATCCAAACACCATCAGTACAATATTTTGGGGCCAGTACTGTGATCTGTACTGTACAGTAAACCAAAGAGTGAGGATTATTTGATATATTCTGGTATTGTATACCAGTAGATTATATTATTGCTATTTCACATTAGGCATTTCAAATTATTTATTATTCTTAATTCTTTGAAATTGTAAAAGCAGATTCTTACCAGTTCTAACCAGTGCAGATGTAAAGTAAGAGTGGAAACAGGAGTGCGTTAGTTCTGTGTGAGGGTAGGTGGTGTTCACTCATGCACGATAAAACCCCACTTCTGATACAGCAGAAAACAGACAAACGCATTAGTAACTGGGTTATGTGTTTTGGCTTTTGGGGAAAAATTGGTTGACATGAAGGAAAGAAAGAAAACCATCCAAACACTAGTTCTACTGTTTATGCTGAAACCAGACCAAAGCATGCAGTTATATATAGTAGGCAAAGACTCAATTGAATGTAATTATTATTACTACTAAAGTTAAAATGCATCTTATGTTTGTTTTAGGGGATAAAAACTTTATCTACACCTGGCGAAGGGGGCAGAGCGTTCCCCGAAATGTTGTTTCTTGTGATGCAGAAATAAAAGGTATTTCCTGATTATAGTGTGCACCCTAGTCCATTGTTCTCTTGTGCTATAGCTGGTAGAGGACTGACTAGGGTAGCACCTTTTATTATTTTGGCTAATAGCCACGGAGTGTGCCTGGACCCTACATTGTGAAGGACTGTATTGTATAGTCTTCAAAAAGCCCTTTGAGCATGTGCACATATTGGCCATGTCTCTTGACCCCACTATTCACTGTCTCTATTGACGTATTTTCTATACATATGTCTCCACACCAATATGGAAGTCGCTGATAAGATTTCGAAAGCTGCTGGTTACACTGAAGTTTATTTTTCAGCCAGCATGGATGGCAGACAGCCTTCCAGGAACAATCAAAAATGATTCAGATCCAGATGATTTTATTGACAAATTTTTTTTTCTTTTTTCTAACCAATAGCCACAGCATAGGTAGAGACGAGACACATTTGTATATTTGTAAATGTACACCTGTCTGTAAGTTGGTTGGTGACTTTAGTTCTCCTTAAAATAAAGGCTTCTGTATCAGGTACCCGACGAAAACAGCGCAGGCCCAGCTAAAGAAGCTTTTTTTTAACATAATACATTAATTAACAGATTTATCAATTTATTCCACTGCTTCTATGTTTTCACTACAATTATCAATATATATGCTGTAAAAAGATTTTAGAGCCTATTTTTAAGCAAGCTCTTCTTGTCATCTTGCCAGAAAATAATTTCATGCTAAATTTGGAACACCGTTAAATATCTTTTTCTAAACCAAAATGTATAGATTTTCAATAACAAAAATAATTTTGTTTCCCATTGTGTGCAGTTAAAAGAAAATTTCAGTTCTGATTCCCCTTTACCCCTCAGAATCAGAACAGTTCTGTGGGTAACGGGGTTGAAAATAAAGTGATCATGCGATAAATTCCATGCAAAGCTCAAGTAGATTTTTGGAATTGTTTTTTTTTTTTTTTTCAAATTGAAAGTGAATTACGGTACATTAAATGTGGAAATACCTTTTCCTTCTTTTCCATAACCAAGAGATGGAGGAACAGTTATTTTCCTTTTTTCGCCTATGCACATGTCCTGGAGTCCTTTGTCCCAACCTTTAATAACTTCTTTGATGCCAAGTGTAAACCACACAGGCTGACCATTGTTTTCCTTGTATCTGCAAAGTAAAATGATAGTGCTTTAATGTGAGTAAACACATAATGTTAAATACTATGAAAGGGGCACAAATAATAGGGGTTTAAACATACCATTTAGTTTTTAGAGGCTTAATCCAATTTAGGAGTAAAGGGTAATGTAAATTCAACCCACATGTAATAAGCTCCTGAACTACTACCGTAGATGATTAATCATAAAAATGATTTGGATCCTCTGCTATACCAGTTTGAGTTGAGGTGCATCTGGGCAGGGCTAAAGATAGGACTGGACATGCATCAAACATACCCACCTGCTGATCATAAATATATTTCAGCATTTGCATTTTAAAAGTAAAAATACAATAAATGAGACCAATACAGAGAAATTAAGCATTTAAAGTATAAGTCCGTAAGATATAGGAGTAAGTATCGGATAACAGCAACGCAATAAGCAGAAGCAAGAGCTCCAATTTACAGCTGCCAAGATAGCTCCCCCCCATTATAGAGGCCCTTTAAAGTATTGTTAATTTGCATTTAAATGTTTAGGGATTAGTGGGGATTCCCGACCTTTACCGTTATCCATGTATTCTATGTATGTATCATTTTAATTTGTATTGTCACATGGGGATACAGTGCTATATAATATTACAATACATACAATTCAAACACAGGAAAAAGAAAATACTAATATAAAGGGACAAAATACAGATATCACAATAAAAGTGCTTGAAACCTAGAGACATGAGGAAATACATGTTGGATCAATTCTATTGGTACATTAGGGGGAAACAGGATTTTAAATCACATTTGTAAAGGATGCAGCCTGATTAATCCTTAAAGGGCAAGTCCAGTCTCTAAAAAACATACAGGGTTATTCAATAAAAGTTCTTATCGTTTAAAATGGTGCTAATGTTGCCCCAACCAATCAGATGTTAGCCTTTAAATGTTAAATAAGATCTGATTGGTTGGGGCAAAATTAGCACCATTTTATACGATAAGAACTTTTATTGAATCTCCCTCTATCAGGGAGATTCAATAAAAGTTATTGTTTAAAATGGTGCTAATTTTGCTCCAACCAATCAGATCTTATTTAGCATTTGAAAGCTAAGCTCTGATTGGTTGGGGCAAAATAAGCACCATTTTAAACAATAAGAACTTTTATTGAATCTCTCTGATAGTTTGAAAAGAAAGGTGATTTAAAAACAACTTTAAAGCTCTTACCCTGACTTCTGTAATCTGTGTAACTGCCATTCCAGTTTAGTTCCCTCTTTTCACTGAGTCGGAGGGGAATGACATCACCACAAGTACATTCCCCTCCTCTGTTTCGAGCCTGTTACAAGCAAAACTATGCATGCTCACTGCAGATAAGGAACTCCACCCTCCCTTCCAGGAATAGTGGGGAACTTTCAGCCAATTAGGTGGCTTACATTGGCAGACAGTCAGCATGCTCCATTTTCTGGACAGAAAAACACCTCCACAAACAGTGCATCCAGTAACCTGCTAGAACAGAGCTGGAATTTATTGTTAGTGGCTGCATCTTGCCTCTTACATGTGGATTGTGATTTAAACAGGTATATGTTCTTAAAGTTGTTTTTCATAGCGGATTAGACTGTGTGTGACGTGCAGGGTCAGAAGAATGATTGATAGGAGGAGAGGGGGGGCAGGTAACTGGAAATAGAACTTGCACTTAAAATCGTTTTTTTTTTCTACCATGCATTTAGGATCTGTAAGGTAGGCAGAACTCTGTTAAAAAAATCTTTTTGGGGTGGACATGCCTTTTAAAAGGTAAAGTAAAAGCTAAACACTTCTCTGTACTTTGCCCATGTTAAGCTGAATGAAACATCATTTGTTTTGAACTTTCATTTAGCTCTCCGGATACAACCTTTTAAAATCAGAAATATCTAGTACCATGATCAACCGACATTAGTCCAGTCCTTCCTAGAAATAATTATTCCAGCAGAAACTGACAGTTCTGCTCACAAAGCACGAAATTTGAGGTGATTCATAGACTAGTAATTGGACTGTTAATTTACTTAAACGGTTTTCTAATGCCATAGGAATTCTACCTTGCACATAGGGTTTCTACACAAATAGGTTGTGACATGGGAAGGACAACTACGTTAAAATAAAGACAACGATTTGTCATCCATTTCAGGCCACAATTTATCAATGGGAATTAATTATACAAGGAGAGCGGAGAGGTTGGGAATGCAATGCCCATTAATCCCCAACACTTAAGTATTTTGAAAGGAGGTCTTGATCGGCAAAATTCTACTATGTACAGAGCTTAAAGGGCAGATCCACCCTTAAAATAAACTGGTCATATGCCTGTTATCTACCTTCAACTGATATATATAGCACATTATTAGATGTATTATTAACCAGATATTGCCTCCATTCTGTTGGAGTGAGCTGGCTCCTCCCTTCATGCAGTCAATTAAAGCTGCGACTGCTGAACTCACAACCAATAATTGAACTGCTGATTCTTTGCACATGCTCAGGCTTATAAAAACCTCTTTGAACTGAGGAAGGAAGCAGATATTTTTTCCAGAATGCCCTTTGTCCTTATAAAATCTAGGTATGGTATTTACATTCTCTGTACACAGATTTTTTTTTTATTTTTTACTTCCAATCAGATTCCAGTTCCAAATATACTATTAGATAGCCTGGGATTTTGAAGGAAAAATCCAACTGATGTTTGGGCCATGGTCCTTCTACTGATGATTAGATCTGTTAGTATACTGTATCTTATCCAAAAGTATTGTGTGTATGACTGAAAAAGCAAAACTGTCCTGAAGGTTCTCACTCGATTATTACATAAAAACAACCAAACAAGTGAACAGGCAGGATATCATATAGTGTACATATGTGTCAAGTGTTACAGATCATGGATCAAGACCACACCGTGCCAAAAGTCAATGCACATAAACGCACACTCATTGGCATGTGTTAACATCTGCTTGCGCTGCAATTTGTGCTACGTTGCAAATCAGAGTGCATGTGATCGACAACATAATGGTGATTGCATGCATTCCAAAAATGGATTGCAGTGCAGCACATGTAATGTGGCCACCCACACTGACATGCACTGCTCTGTGATTGCAATGCAACAACAAATCGCAATCGTTACCTCATGAGAAAACAAAGCCATGTGGGAGTACGCAGGAAGTAAGCTGTTATGTATGCACAGCTTTGAACTATTGGTTGGGATCAATTGAATATAAAATATCAGCTCATGTGTATCTGGCCCTGGGTTGTCAGATTATCTGATCTGCTAGGGACAAAAATGTGATAGCTGGGCTGCACTGTTTGCAATCAAACATTAATTCAGCATGTGATGAAAGTGTTCCTAGACAGGCCATTGGTCTGGCCCTTCCCTACCCATGATCTCTATTCACCAATGCCCCATAATGAGACCAATAAAGGACCCACGTTGAATAAAACATCGTTCCATTCTTCTCCAGGAACCCCTCCGAATGCACCAACAGCATATCCCCGTTCTTAGTCTTCCTACGGCAGATGAAAGGTTTCTCCAACACCTGGATCTGCACCTCTGGCTCCGGTATCAGGGCCCCTCCAGTAGCGGCGATAAGAAATAGAAATAACCCCCACATGTTCTCCCTCTATACTGTCTCACCATCCAATGTAACCGGGTACGGTGTGTACAGCCAGCCCAGCTTTAATACAGAGCCGGCTCCATCCCACCGCTCACACACCACAACCAAAGGACGTGGCAACCTAAAAATTCAACTTTCGTTGTTGTTGGCCCTTTAACTGCAGCCTCCTTCTGATTGGTTAAAAGGAAATGGGCGTAACTAGAGATTAATGAGAGACTTTCATTGGCTAAAATACTTGTCGGCAGTGAAGTCTTTGTTTCCGATTGGTGGAATTTCAGACAGGAAGAAACGTTCCTTGCAACCCAGTGAACAGTTCAGCGACTAAACGTTCAGCGGGAGGATATGGGGTCAGTTTGTTCTGCTGTAATGTGACGTAAAGTGGGCGTTGTTTACGTCATCGCTCCTACAGTGCGGTGGTCAAGACCTGGAGTTTATTGAAATGCCGGAAAGCGGCTCCGGTGGAAGTGACAGTGTTCCCATCGGAATGGAAGGGATATTGTACAAGTGGACAAATTACATTAGCGGTGAGTTCACACATAGTCATGAAAACCAGTGGGTACTGTACATTGTGTGGGCAGCCCTCCAGCAGTTGGCTGTGTATAGCATCTTACTGTCCACACTGGAAGTTGGAACCATTAAACAGCTGGAGGGTCCCAGGATGGCGAACTGACAGTGTTCCTTTAATACACTGTAATGATACCCACCTGTAACTTCACATGTTTCATGTGATCGATAAAAACAGGATCAGTAAGGAACCAACCAGGCACATGTGAAGCCAGTGATGTTAAGCCTTGGCACTCCAGATGTTTAGAAACTACAACTCCCAGCATGCCTTTGGTGGCAGAATTCAACATCACTGTACAAGCTGTCAATGGCTGGAAGTTGTATGATTGGAAGGTTAATATATCTGTGCAATCTCGGTACCCCCCCCCCTTTATTACACACTTTACTATATTTATAGGTACCAATGATGCATCAAGTAACCCTAAAAACGTCAGAAAAGGCTGAAAGTGCTGCAGAACCTGTCAGAAAAACTGCCACATACTTTCTGTAACCAAACATGGTGAAATACAAGTCTCTAGTCATATGAATGTAGTATTAAGCTTCATGCACACGTTGCATAATTGTTGTACGATGCAGCCGACGAACGAGCAATTGCATAATATTCTTACAAAAATATAGCATCAACGGTCGGCAAAGACCAACGACCGTTGACTATTGTCGGCTTTTTCCGACGATCAGCCTGGCGGATTTGTTCTGCTGATTATCGTATATTTGTACATGGTCGGCAGATTATCGTTAACGTTCTACGAAAAATATATATAAAAGTCGCATGTGCTTCTTTTCGTGATTGCGCGAAGTTACCAACGTTACGTTACGTATGATCGTCTATGTCTATGACTATCGTGGTGACTATTGTTGCTGTGTGTACAGATGTCGTATCAATTATGAGGATTAATGATAATGTCTTTGAACGTACGTCGGCTGCATTGTACGGAAATTATCCAATGTGTGTACGAGGCTTAAGTGTTGCTATTATTATACTATTATACTACATTTATTTGTTTCCCTTTTTGTTTTTTGTACTTTTATTATTATGGTGAAAAATAAAAAAAAATCTCATCTTCATCTAGGGTTTTGCTTTTTGTGGCGCTTAATTCTACTATCCAGCACTGACAATCCTACAATCTTTATGTCTGTATTTCCCAACCATGGTTGCTTTGACCCCTAGGGTTCCCTGAGAGGTTGCTTGGAATTTTTCAAGGAACTGTACAAATTCACTTTTGTGATGAATTTGAATGCATTTTCTCGAGCCTTGAGAAAGGAAACCTGTCACAATAAAATGAGTTTCTAGCAGTTGGATATCTGCATGAGTGTCTCCTCCTATTTGTTTTGAATCATTACCTGATACATTAACCTGAACAATACCAATGGTATTAACCTGTCCATTCAGTTTTAGTCCATTTTGGTTTTTCTAGCATGTTCGATAGGGATAAAAAAGGACAGTTGTACAAGTGTCCACACACAAGCCAATCTTCCTACATTATTGGGATATCCAGATACCACAAAATAAAGATGTTATGATGTGATTACACATAGTAGAAACTCAATGCACATGATTCCGTGCTGGAAGATTTTATGCTCACCCTGCAGGACATAAACACTCTTCACTAGCTAATGCAATATAATAAGCTCTGCTCAAATCTCTTAAAAATAAAAAAATAATACAATAACAACTAAATATAAGTAATTCTTCCTTGTATCTTATTAATTTCAAAAAGTGAATATCTGTTGTAAAAAGTGCTGTTTAAAAAGTAAGAAGTTATAGGGATGACATGGCTAAACTCTGAATTGCAGATCGTTAAATGTTCCCCGTGTTTGATCTTAGCCTTCTTAGATGATCTTCTTAAAATCCCTTGTACAATACATAAACATGCCACTGTTCACGATACAAAATTAACGTGGCTTTACTTTTCTTTTTCATCACACATTTCTTATGTTTTAGTTTGCCTTTTAATACACCATCCATCATTTCCCTTAATTCTACTTTAGAAGAATGGCATGCAGCCATTTTGTTAGCAGTTCAAGATATTTAGTATCAGAAAATGCTATATGTAGAGTTTTGTTAGGAATAGTTTTTTTCGCTATTGGTCATTTGTGCACTGCATTGCTAAACAATATTGGGGAATGTGTGTGGCGTCCGGCCGCGACCGACCTCGATCGTTCGTTCATCCGGATCAAACGAACGTTGGATCGGACTTGTTGGTAAATTCCGATCAATTGTGCAGTTCCCTATGGGAATGCGTGATTGATCGATCGTTTGCAAATTCGTCCGCGGCCAAATTTGCCAATGTTATGTGATTGCATCAAGTAATCAGACTTTCAGTTAAGCAGAACTTGTATTTATTAATAAGTCTAAAATAACATGTGCACTCAGCACCAGAGCTTATACAACACCAGCCACTTATACTTCCTGTTACATCACTAGCTAGCTGTATTGGAACTACAGGTGCTGACTTAGTCAAATATACTACAGCCGCGACCAACGGACATTTGTCCCAGCCGAGCGCTTGCTTGGGACAAATAGTCCCTCCGTGTGTACTCAACCTTACATTAAATAAATGTGCTGATTAGATTAGTAACCATTAGGTGTGCAGCTGAGCCAATTACACAACCATTTATAGATTATTATAAAATGGGCATACTATTTGAGTTTCTAAAGTTGGATTTCGCAAATAATGGAAAAACTCTCAGAAAAAAGTTAGGGTTAGATTACAGATTGTTTACCTTCAAAACAAGCCCTGGTTTCTAGGTGCAGCCTTTCAGAAGTTAAGGTGCTTAAAATGTAAAGGTTTTATGCTTGAATGTTTGTGTATTTAGAGTGACAGTGTAAAATAAAATTTGGAGTGATAATGTGCAGACACTTACTGTTTCTGTGTAGCAGGAACTGGTCCTAAGTATGTGTTTTTTATTCTGGTCATAGCTAATGTCTGTGACCACCATAATTTTATACAGCTCAGCCTGGGATTATCTAGAAAAATCTTGAATAAAATATGTTAAGGTTCGTACACACGTGCGATCGCGGGTGCTGACCCACGGCACACGATGTGTATGAACAGCCGTTTCGGATGATAATCTGTCCGTGTATGGGCACTTTATAGGCAGAAACGTCCGCTCGTTGCAAAAAGCAAAATAGACGGAGGGAGTGGTTGTGTAAAAATCATCAGAACCATATCTCTTTAATAAAGAACCATACAGACCACCTCCCCTCACAACTGGTAAATATATTGCCATTCAAGCAAATAAAAACTTACACAAGCCTCTAGTCATTTTTACTTCATAATATATGTAGCCTTACTATATTGATGAACTTAATTTAAAAGTTGCATTTCATTTTTTTGTTTGACAATATATTTGTGTGTATGTCCATGGTTGGAGAAGGGGTGCTTTGTGTGGTCATTTAAAGGGATGTTGTACATTTACACAATATCATTTCTGTTATATAACAGGATGAAATAAGTATACTGAGTGTATAGTGGTGTCTTTGCAGACTTCTTTAGCTAAAGCTAGCATTGTTCCATGGAAAAGGTGCCAATTTCTTATTATTTTTATTAACAAGTCAATAATGTGGAAGGTTCAGATTATGTATTGAAAATATAATGGGCTGGCAACACCTACCATTTTGTGTTAAAATCAAATCCCTTAATAACTAGCAAATATGTTGGTTTACTGTTAGTCACTTGCTGTTATGCTGTGTACACACAGTAACTATAAAAGGCTTATCCTGTCAGATCAGATGGAATTTTAGCCGTGCGTGTGGCCAGTGCTGGCCTTAGGATAAATAGCACCCTGTGCAAGATTTGTTACTGACGCCTAGCACCCCCCCCCCCCAAAAAAAAAAAAAAAACACACACCCCTGGGCACACATAATACTCCTTTAAATGCTGCTTGCCTTCAAATCAAGTACCCCACCTGCACTTACTGTCTTTCAGTATCTTCAGTGCGTGCTTGTATATATGGTGCGTACATCATTATGTAACAAGTAACGTACTTGAGATGTAATAAAAATTCTTATCGTTAAAAATGGTGCTAATTTTGCCCCAACCAATCAGATGTTATCTTTCAAATGTTAAATAAGATCTGATTGGTTGGGGCAAAATTAGCACCATTTTAAACGATTAGAACTTTTATTGAATAACCCTGTATATGCACAGACAGAACAGCACAGCATACAGACATCTTAAGTAAAGCTTATATGTGTTGGGGCTTAGTATGTGGTGAGGTGCTGATACATATATTTGATCTGGAGGACCGTAACTAGGGGGGCTATGGCACCGATGCAGAACTTTGAGCTACAGGTCCGTGACCTTAGACTCCCAGCTGTCGCCCTCCAGGTAATGCAACCTGTGCGTTCACACAGGTCGCTCATATCAAAGGCCGGCCCTGCGTGTGGCCAGAAAACATCTGATCAACAAATTACCAAGTTGCACACTATCCCGCTGTTGACTCCTGTACTTAAGCATGCATTGGGAACCAATAGTGGCCATTCAAATGATCTCCCTATACAGAGTAAAGAGAGAGCAACAAGAATGTGTGTAACCACATCCTCCCTTGGACATATCTGCAAGGAGTTTGTATGGTCTCCCTGTATTTGCGTGGGTTTCTGCCGCTCACTCCGTTTTCCCCAGTAATCATAAAGACACACTGTTAGGTTGTATGTGTGAAATAATGTACTTAGATTGTAAGCTCTTTGGGGCAGGGCCAAATCTGTATGTATATACAGTATGTAATTGTAAAGCGCCATTGAAGATGTTGACGCTAGATAAATTCACAATAATAATAACAGACAGCTTCCAGTGGAGTCTGTTATTGCCTATAAGTCGTGGGAGTCTCCCGGATTTTGGGTTGGTATCCCGCACTTCCACAAGACCACTCCAAACCCCTGCGTCCCGTCCTTACCCGGATTCTCCACCTATGGAATGCCCCTTTTCAGCCTCCACGCCCCTAACCCCGCATCTTTTAAGACCTATGACACAACACGTGCCCTGCCCCTAAGTCTGCCCCGCCCCACCGCTTTGATGACGTTTTTCACTTCATGCCGGCCCACCACGCCCCCTTCTTCCCACTTTGCCCGGAAGCCACATTTGGCAGCATGGGATGTCTGCAAGTGCCTTTGACTGATCTTTAGTAGTGTGAATTGTTTTTTGAAAATTTGTTTATCTATGTATCAGTTATTGAGTTATCTTAACGTACCTTGGTATTGATTCTCCATGTAATGATTATTTTCCCCATCTAATTGTCCCTTCTGAGAAATAACTGGCTCTCCGGTTCTGCATTTCCTTAAGGTCTAACATGGTAACATGGCAACTACCCCTCCCCTTTTTTGCATATGTGATAGGGAGCTCTTTTCTAGTCTCTGAGTAGATGTGTGGTCACTAATAAATCACTGTATCTTATTTAGATTGCGACCCTCAATTTTTGTGCTGTTTTCTGATACTGATGTTACTGAGAAAGGAATACTGAGGTGTCTGCACCCACACATTGGATTTAGAGTGCACTTACCTATACTGGTACCAGTGAGCTGTTGTCTGTCTACCTTTCTTGATTTCTTAGTGACACCTTTTGACACTGACCCTCAGTGATAGTGATTTTAATGTAATGTTAACAACATACCAATATTGCCCAAAATTTTACAGATGTGCTATGTTAGTCCTATATAATGCAACATTTCTGCAATATTCTAATAATCAAAAGGCTGTTGACCTATTGTATCATTTTGTAATTACTTTAAAGGAATAGGGGGAGATCCAATTCCGGGCACCGCGTTACATAGCTTTGCTCGATCCCGCGATACAATAACTGACGTAAACGAGATTACGTCAGTTATTGCATCGCAGGATCGGGCTATGGTAAGAGCGTGGGTTTAACGCCTCCCACCCAGTGCCGTTAAGTGTCGCGCTACTATGTAGTGCAAAACTTAATGGTAGGGTTTTTGCATCTGTAGCACGGCGCTATTTTCAAAAACATTTGGAAATGGCGCTGTGCTCTAAAATCCGTCTAAAACCCACGTTAACCCGAAATTTCTTCGGGTTAACGTGGGTTTTAGACGGAAAAGGCCCATATTGAATCTCCCATAGTTCTCTCAAACATGGACCATTATATTTTTGCATTAATTGAAGGAAGGCAGGTAAAGTAGCTATGTCTTACTTCCCATTCTTCAATTAATGTAACAGGATCCAAGAATAAAGGGAGGAAAGTTACCCACGAGTGCAAAGCTGTCTCCTCTGACACGTCACAACTGTTTCCAGCTTTAACTAAACTATAGCGCACTTTAGGGCATATGCAAACTATAGTTTAGTTATTTATATATTATACTATAAATGTAAGTGTATATGTGTTACTTTGTATAAATAAAAATGCACAATCTATGGCCAGTAATAGGGGAGCATATTTCATGTGGTGCTCTGTCTCAAGTAAATTAAAATTTTGCAACTAATGGACAAAAATACAATTTAAATGCTATGTATGTATACATGCTGGGAAAAGGTACAGACTCTTAAAATGTAGGATGGAAGTTATGCATCCTCCATTAAGTGCCTCATTAGCATGAAGCACATGCAATACAAACACTTATTCCATGCCAAAGAGTTAATTTCTTAATGAACTCAATGAAGTAAATTAAGCTTCCAATTCCCTGGCAAATATCTCACTTAGACACTCAAAAGGTTGCCAGGGGTTCTTGAAAACAATAGTTAGAGGTATGTCTACACTCCCTTATGCCCAGCAGGGTAATAACAATAACAAGGATAAAAGTATCACACGGGAACCCGAAAATGGTGCTTCGGTGTTTATTGGAGATGCAGCACTACATGTTTCAGATATTTAGTATTATTGCACCCGATGAAAGACCGAGATGGTCTGAAACATGTGCTGCATCTCGAATAACACTGTTTGAAGCACCATTTTTGGGTTCCCATGTGATACTATTATCCTTGATGTAACATTTTGTAGGATGGGTGTACCCATCCCACATGGTTGAGCCTGTGGAAACATTATAACTATCTGCTGCCTGAGGAAAACTCTACTTTGCTATATAATAACAATATTAATTCAAAGGTACATGCTTGGTCACACAACATTTGATGTGTTTCCCGATGAAGGAGGAAACCCCAGAAAGTTTTTTTTTTTTCTTGACTAACCAATATAAAAAAATATCTGCTTTATTGTTCCCATGTCTGCTTTCTTAAACCTCCTGGACTGTATTGTATGTTTTTTTCAGGATGGCAGCCCCGCTGGTTCCTGCTTTGTGGTGGCATATTATCTTATTATGATTCCAGAGAGGATGCTTGGAAGGGCTGTAAAGGAAGCATTCAAATGGCAGTTTGTGAAATTCAAGGTAAATGATTTTTTACATGTTTGGTTGCAAAGAATTGCCCTGTGCTCTTTAAATTGTTACTTTTATGAAAATTGAAAACATTGTTACCTATTGCTTTCCTTTTGTGCTCACCTTTAGCTTGCTCCTGTCTGCTTACTCCTTTGCACAGTGCACCTCAACAAAACCAGAAATGCAACTGAAATCATGCTTAAATTCATGGGCTGCTTATATTATAAACAGATCTGTGTTAAGTGAATCTCTGTTAGAAAATAATAGTTTATGTAAACACAGACGGCAACAGGCACAGTTAGCAAATGCCAAAGGATTAGATTCAAGGGACAAAAATATTCTCTCTCATTTTAAAGCACTGTCAAGGCTTTATTTGGAATATGCTGT